>ML785408.1:162573-189928 GCA_009831015.1 Picea engelmannii
TGAGCTTCAGCTCCAAATACAATACTTCTCTTCATGTCTCATTACATTGCTTGAACCCCTTTATATAGTGCTATCATCTCCTAAGAACATTCTAGAGGAGGAATCTTCTAGAAGTAGAACCTTCTAAGAAGCCCTCTTACATTTATTATATCTAAATACCATAGTGGGCCTTATTTAATAATATAGTGGACCTAGTCCACCTTACATTGAATGACCTCCACTATTATCACTATGGGCCCTCTGGGCCCCCCCACTACCTCTCTAGCTACAATGGATCCTATTATGGAAGGGATCCTCTCCTGTTCACTTGCCTCTTCGAGGGGGCATCCTCTTATTGAGCTACCGCTCCATAATACAATACTTCTTTTCATGTCTCATTACATTGCTTGAACCCCTTTATATAGTGCTATCATCTCCTAAGAACATTCTAGAGGAGGAATCTTCTAGAAGTAGAACCTTTTAAGAAGTCCTCTTACATTTATTATATCTAACTACCATAGTGGGCCTTATTTAATAATATAGTGGACCTAGTCCACCTTACATTGAATGACCTGCACTATTATCACTATGGGCCCTCTGGGCCCCCCCACTACCTCTCTAGCTACCTTACAATTTTAAAACACCTCCAAAGACACCCAATAGATGAGTGCAAAAGAATCATCCATCAAATCATATTATTGGAAATAAATATGTAGGAGTTGAAAACAAAAGAATAATCCATTCACCTGAACAACAACATCTATAACTATTGTCTACAAATGAGACAAGAAGTTTTAAAGAAGCTATGAAGAGTTAGATCAGATAGAGAAGAATGACACATGGGAACTGATTCCAAGACCAAAGAACAAGAATTTCATTGGTACAAAGTGGGTCTTTAGGAAAAAATTGAACGAGGATGGACAGGTTACCATGAAGAAAGAAATATTGGTATGCAAAGGATACTCTCAAGTTGAAGGTATATATTTTGAAGAGACATTTTGCCCAGTTGCCAGGATGGAATAAATCAGACTAATACTACCTTATGCATGCTCCAAGAATATTAAAGTGTATCATATGGATGTGAAAACAGCATTCCTAAATGGGGATCTAGAGGAAGAAGTATACATTGAACATCTAGAAGGATTTCAGTTATCAGAGAAGGAAATTTATGTTTGCAGATTGAAGAAGGCTTTATCTGGTCTCAAACAAGCCCCTAGAGCATGGTATTCAATACTGAACATATATTTACAACAAAAAGGGTTCAGTAAAGGAAATGCAGACAAGAATACCTACATAAATGTGGATCAAGAAAATATATTGATTATTGAAGTCTATGTAGATGACATTATCTTCAGAAGTGACAATGACAAGATGAGTCAGAATTTTTCCAAAGACATGCAACATGAGTTTGAGATGTCCTTTATTGGTGAGTTAACCTTACTTTTGGGACTACAGATAGGTCAAAGAAATAAATGTATCTTCATCTCTCAAGAAAATTATATCAGATAAATGTTGAAGGAGTTTGCAATGACAGATTGCAAACCAGTCAGTACTTATGTGCAAACAAGTTGCAAGTTAAGTAAAGATGATGATTCCAAGGATGCAGATCAAAGACAATATAGATCGATCATTGGTATCTTACTCTATGTGATATCTTCCAATCCATATGTGATGAAGGAAGTTGGACATGTTGCAATATTTCAAGAAGCCCCAAAGGAATCACATTTTTTTGTAGTAAAGAGGATATTTAGATATCTTAAAGGTACATACTAGTTTTTTGTATGGTATCCAAAAAGGAAGGATCTATCTCTTGTGGCCTGTTTTTCTAGAGTCTGTATTTAAGGCTTAGAAGTACAGTGTCTAGGCATCTGAAAGTGAGTAAGGGGTAGAGAAGAAAGAAACATCAACCTTCGGCAAGGGAATCTAGGGATGATTTCTGGGTTGGCGTTGTCTAGCTTCCAACTATTCCTGGATGTTTATATCACGTTCAATCGCTACCCATGAACGTTCAAGTTCAACCCGGGTAGTGGTTGTTTTAAGAATAGTATCAAAAATATTTAAGGAAATATGTGTTTGATCTGATAATCCGGGTTCAATATTAGGTTGTCTTGTTACAGGGACAGTCATAGAGGAACAAAATGATAAGAAAAACTCGGGAGAATTTTAGGTGTTGTCTCAATTTCGGTCGTATAAAAGAGAGTTTACAGTTCTAGGAGTGAAAATAGGGTGCAAACCAAAGGCCCTTTCCTATAAATGAGTTATAATTTCATAAAGATGTATGAGGTGGGAGAAAACATTAAGTTGTCTATCATGTAAGGCTCCTATCAAGGGAGAATCTCACTTATAAACAAAAGAAGAAAAATGTAAAGAAATAACCCGATGAAGCATAAAATATATATAGAATTCTAAAGTGTTGACTGGTCTTATACCTGTTGATAGCTGGTACAGAGGAAAAACACTAAACAATACAGAATACCATAATTCATTCACTATAGTAGAGTTTGTACTAAATTATAGCGAAGCATTCATCATATACAAATATGAAATGAAACGAAATATGAGATACAAGGAAACAAACTCATAACACAGTCGTGACGGAATTGACAATCTTCGGATTTGCTTTTATATTAACTCTCAAAATAGAGAATCTCTATTACAATCGACACAAAAAGGTCCAACCCTTTTTCTTTCTTTCTATGGTATATTTATACAGTTTTACATAAAATGGAATCTCAATCGTCACAAGATTTTCAGTTACGATAAGAAGGAGAGAAATAGTTCCATTTCTTCATATTTGTATTTATTTGGTACCAGAAGCTTGCCTTCTCGCTTGCTTGGGACAAGTGACACATCTTTCCACTAGCCGAGATATCAACCTTGACGGTTCCGCTTGACAATTGGCCTCAAAAGAGTAACAATATCGGGCTAATTGCGGCAACCTTTCTTCCATCTATCATTCTATGATGTCAATGGCGCATAATTGCACACTTGGTTTAATCATACATTTATCTATTTGCACTATGTCTTCCATAGTTACTTGTGAGATTTCAGCTGAATCTCTTTCTTCTTTTTCATTTATATCAAGAGGGATTTTCTCTATATTCATTCGACTCAATGTCTCATCATTCCCTTCGTTATCAATACTTAACAGAGTACCATCTATAGAACCAAAATCTTCTTCAAAGGATTTCATTACCTTCTTGGTTTGCAGTTTACCTTCTGATATATTGTGCTCCCATTCTTTCAATAAAATATTTCCTCTGGTCTGCTCTGAAATGGAAAACCTAGGAGTACTTCCTGATTCCTTGTTTTTTGTAGCTATTACAGCTTCCTGAAAAGTGACCCAAGCTGCTCCAGCTTCCCTTTCTCTGACAAATAAATTTTCCAATACTTCATCAACGAGTAAGCAGTTGTCCCGAATTATCTCTTCCTTGGTGAGAAAACTTCATTCGGCTGCAGAAACCCTGCTCTGAATTTCCATCGCCTGGCACTGGAACATCTCGATATCTATAACTTTACTTTCAGTGATTTCCACTCTAGTCTCTAGCTATTCAATCAAGTCTTTTTGTTGGCCCGCCTAAATCTGACTATTTTGAACCACCAACTCTACTTGTTCGAGCTTAGTTTTGAGAATCTCTATCTCCTTTTTATCGACCATATTTTCTTGTTCTATTCCTGTGCTCGTCTAGTCCTTGGAAACCTCCTCTGTTGTGGCTAATCTAGCTTATAAGGTTTTGATGAGGCAATTTTTTCACTTCAGCTGATTTTTCAAAATACCGACTGAAAACTGGTTTGCTGTAGCGTATGCCCCTAAGGTCCCGACTATTTCTGCAGCAAACTCATATTTATTCTTGTCTTTCCCATCGGTCAACACTTTGTACTTCTTGGCTGTCGATCCCCCTTCTTGATAGAATTTTCTTTTTACCACAACCTTTCTCTTCTTATCGAAAAAGAAATCATTTGGAGGGAGCTCTTCCACCCTTATAGGTCTCAATTCTTCATTTAAAATCCACCCTGCGTCTATGTTTCCCTGAGTTGACTACAAGGGAGTAATGGAGGCGATGGGGTATCTGATTTTCTTAGCTGGTTACCCTAAAGTAGTGACTAGAGACTTCGTTTTTGGCAGCTCAGGAGTCTTTATCTCTATTTTCGGACTCCTGGTTTACTCTACCCCATCTCAGTGTCTTTCTTGGTTGGGCGTCGCATCTTTGGAGCCTTCATCTTCTTTTTATTTCGCCTCTGTTGTACTTGGAGTTTCACTCCACAATAATGCGGGAAGACAACTGCGTCGATGTTCTTGGAATTTTAGAACATCGGCCCTCTCTTCGGGTGCCAGGGCTTATATACGAGCCAAAATTTCGGCATAAGATCTTGCACCTCGGAAAAATCATCCGAGGGTGAATTCTCATGTTCGAACCTTTTGAGTCCGCAACTAGCCAAGTGATTACTTACGACCCTTTGCGAATCATGCTTCTTGAATTCAATATGAACCAATTTTAGGTCTTCCAGGGCTACTGCCTTAGCTTTAGCATGCCCAAAATCTAATAAAGAATATGAATTTAAATGAACAGGAAAAGGTGGCCATACCTTCTTTGAATATCCCTTAAGCTCCTTGCTTATGCCACCGATCACAGTTTTCCTAACAACCTCATGACAAGCCATCTTGTCGAGAATAAAAGCCCCGAAAACCCTAAGATATGAGAATTCTGCATCTACATCCCAACCAAATATATTTCTCAGATTCGTCGCTATACTATCTGAGATCCTGGCTGGCGGATGGTCGAAAATAGTGACATGCAGTGGTACCATTACTGAGTTGAAGATTTCGTACACAAAATCTGCCGCTTTGTTTTCCCACAGTTTTGAATGGTAAACGTGGATAGGCTCAGCCTCTGATGGAGTCCAACTCCAACTCATTAAGGGAAAGGGAATTAGAAAACACACAATGTCCATAATGTATGTGGACATAAAGAATGAAGCAATATTTCCGCTCTCCCTCTGTGCCTGATACTCTGTAATTCGATTGGTCAAGCTATTGGACAAAATTTTAGCCCAGTCAAAGGAACAGTCTCGGCAAATGAATGTATTAGAGGCACCCACTAAATAAATAAAGGTGTGGTGTCCTCTCTCCTGTATAGTCTACAGGTCATCATAGCTACATATTTGAACTGTGGTTCCAAGGAAGCTATTGAATATATACCGTTATTGTCTGCCCTGAACTTCGCAGGGTGTGAAACCCAATCTCTGATTAAGCTGGACATAGTCTTGTCATATTGCACACATTCCTTCTGTATGAATCTCTCCAAGAATTCGGCATCGTATGTAAGGTCTGACACGATAGGCAACTTGTACATAGTCTGCAGTTGTTTGGGTCTGAAAGTCCCAATAGTGACTTTTTGTTCATTGATGATGGTTCTGGTTGGTATGTCCACATGGTCTAATGCTCATCGGACCATATCATAGTAAGGGAGTAGTCATGTCCTGACCGCTACTTTATGCATTCTAGATTGGACGACGATCTTATATTTGGTGGTTAGGTCCTCTTTTTCATTGTCACTGGAATCATCAGAATAATCTACCAATTCGGATTGTAGAACATCAGAAACAAACGACCAGGTCCTAACAGAGTCGACACTTCGAGGTGAAGTATCAGTGACATTGTTTGAACCTTGTCCCGAAACCTCAACATTGGCTTTAGACACTTTTCGCGGGGCCATGGTGGGTGATCCTGCTTTAGCTCTTCTGCGATAAAAATATGTATACATATAGAAATTAATTCACTGAGAAAAGTTTTCTCTACATAATATAGAAATGAATTTTTGATAACAACTAACAACTCTATATATTCAAAAACTTGGTACTCTTCAAGGACGGAATGGTCAAATCATGCTTAAATATAAATTTAGCCATAAAAACCCAATCCTTACTTGTCGATTCACCTTGTTTCTAATTAATGCCATAAATTTTGGCAGTTCGAAATGTCAGTTGGCATAAGGAAAAATTAAGACTTCCTCGTAGACTGTGTATGCATCAAATCACAAGAAATGCTAGCTTAGCTCAATTAATCAGGCTTTATCAACGTTAATTTATCTTTCGATACTCACTACATCGGGAGTTTTTTCTTCAACCCTTTGAACCTCTAAGACCTGAGATTGCGATGATTATCTTTGGTTAAAAACGTAATTATGATGAGGCTCTGAATTAATTGCGTGATTATTTATATCGCAACTGCACGACACGGAGCTTCGAAGGTATAGCTTCAGGGAAGTTTGTATGCCGAGTTCCAAAATCACAAGATCGCGACTTCGCGACTCGGGGCTTTGACAGTGTAACTTTTAATTGAAAATGCGCTGAGTTGCAAATTTTCGACAGAACTTAACCGTGGCTAAGATTTTTACCTTTGTCATTAACACCGGTTACCAAAACAAGAAATTTGTGGTTTCAGCTATTGAGGTTATGATAGCAAGACTTTTGGAGTTAGTAAACGTTGAGACGCAAAACCCCGATGATGCTTAACTATAAATTAGAAAAATTTACTCTTGTTATTGACCTGGGTAAAACTTTAAAGTGATTTCACCGTTTCGTTGTTCGGGACTTGTGAACTATGTGATCTATAACATCCGACACACGAAATCCCGAGGTAACTTAAGGGAAAATCATTTAAGCGAAAAGTAGAACTCTCCTTGAGATTATGATAACCATCGTCACTCGCATAATGAGACTTCAGAGATTTTTGAACAAAAGAAGAAAAATACGAAAATCATATTTCGATTTCGAGCATTAAGATATGAAATTAAAAACGGGCTAAAAAAACAAAGGCGGCTCCAACATAGGCTCCAACTAGGGATCCCATTTTCCTGTAAGACGGGAAGAATGGTAGACCACATGCCGATATTGGGTAAATGGAGTCAATGGCTTTAATCCAGCGAAAAGTTCCTGAGAACAGGATGTCGAAGGGGAAAAGGACTTTGTTTTTTACCTTTGAAAAGATTTTCAAAACTCAAATACTTTTTAAACTTAGTTGTAGTCCCTTTCACAACTTCCTCCTTCCCGTTACTAAATTCAGGTCTGACTTAAGACAATCAAAACAGTTCTAAGAGACCCAATAGATCTTGTGGCTATCATCTTGCATCAAAAGAAGAAGATTATATGTTTTTAATCAGGAAGCCCTGTCTGAACATGGGATGAAGATCAGGTTTTAAAAAATCATTGGTTACCAGAGTAGAGTGATATTCATGTATAACATCCTTACAGATATCTCAGATATTGCTTCACTTCCAGCGATCCTGTTCATTACCTCGATAAAGTTATCTGGCCCCTTTTACTGAATTTCCTTTCACCACTTCGGAATATATTTGTGCATTTAAATGTTGAGATGAAGGCAATCATTTCTGAATTTCCTTTCATCGTCTCCTAGACTAGATGGGGGCAATCATTTCTGAATTTCCTTTCACCACCTGTCGTATAATTTTCTTTTTTAGAGCGCGAAGATGGGGGCAATTAGTTTGTATCAGGGATGATATCTGTGTAATATTTTTCATTTATAGGTATTTCAACTTACTTTGATTACTCGGTACCAACTCTCACTTAACTTTCACAACACCTTCGTTCACTGGGAGAAAGGGAAAAACAACTTTTTAGGGTATTCTATTTGAGCAAGCCTCAATCCTTAGAAACTGTTGAAAGACCTAGGAAAGTCAGGATCACTTTAAGCGTCCTTTTGTTTAGCAAGGGATCGAGGATTTGTGAAGACCTTCTTTATTTCCACAATCTTCTTTGAAGCTCTCGAGGTTGAACCATAATCTCTTCTCCCTACGTATGAAAAAATGGAAAGATGTTGACTTTTTAAAGGGTATACCTGAAAACAAAAAGGATGACAAATAGAGATTTATGGACTGAAAAACAGAGGTCAAAAATCAAAACTAACTCTTGAAAATCTTTTTCGGGGGCGCTTTACTTTGACTGACTGCTTTAATTTGAGTGACTTGTTTATTTTGTCTTATTCTTTCGTAAACGATTAAACATGGAAACATTCTATTATTTATTAGTTTTAGATGATGTTGCTACCTGAATGAGTTTATATTTGTTTTCTTTGATAGCCCTTCAGAACAAGTCTTTTAGGAAATCTCACCTTTACCTTATCGTTTTAATTTCTTTGCAAAATATCAAAAACCTTTGGTATCACCTGTTTAAGCCAATTTATTTCTGACACCCAACTTTCGGTTTACTTATCCTGCTTGTTTTGTTTGCAGTTGGAATCATGTAAAAGGAAAATACGAAGGTTATCGAGGCTATCTGAAAGGTGTCGAAAATTCACGAAAGAAAATCAGAATAACAAGCGAAATGAAAAATATGTATACATAAGTAAAAACTCTATATATGAATATACAAATCTAAAATTAAATGAAATTTATTTTTATTTATTTATCTATATTATTATTATTATTATTGGGCAACTGTTTATGTCATATAATGCTTCAGATAACGCCCATTGACAGGGGCGTTGAGGATTTCACCGTCTAGATTTTCCAGTAGGAAAGAATTTTTTCCTTCTAGAGCCGAGACTCTGAATGGGCCATACTAGAGGTGATCGAATTTACCATGTTTCGTTGCTTCTTCCCTCCTTGCATCACACCTTAATACTAAATCACCTAGGAGGAAATCTATGTCCTTTTCCCTAGAGTCGAATAACGCCTTCATGGCATCTTGATACTTCTACAACCTTTCATCCATTTCAACCCTATATTGTTGAACCTCGATTAACTAATTTATCCTCCTGGTGACGTGATTTGGTTATTCTTTCTAATCTTGCCACAATTTCATCACGGGGAGTGCTAAATTTATAGGTAACACCGCATCTGTCCCATATACCATCTGAAAATGAGACATGTCGATAGACTTTTTAGTGCCTATGCGATTTTCCCACAAAGCGTAGTTTAAATGTATATGCCAAGACTGCTTTTTTTTCATCCAACACTTTCTTAATTATATTGATCAGGCTCTTGTTAGATGACTCGGCCAATCCATTTCCTTGGGGGTAGTACGTTGTAGAATGGCCAAGGATGATATTATACTTTTGGTAGAAGCTGATCATAGCCATAGATTTGAAATCCTGGGCATTATCCGTGATTATCTTTCAGGGGCAGCCAAATCTTGACAAGATATTGTCTTCTAAGAAATCTATTACCACCGAGTTAGTTAAACTTTTAGTTGGAATAGCTTCGACCCACTTGGTAAAGTAGTCTGTGGCAGTTAAGATCCACTTGTGTTGGGTGCTAGAATGTGGATTAATCTCTCCTATAAAATCTAGCCCCCATTGTTGAAAAGGGGCTTCAGTTTTGACTGGAACTAAAGGTAGCGCCATGAGTTTTTGTTTACCTGCAAATAGCTCACAAGGGCTACAGGCTCAGACCTTGGCATTAACATCTGAAAAGAGTTTTGGCCAGTAATACCCAGCCCTCAAAATTTTGTAAGTTGTGGCCCTCCAAGTGTGATGTCCTCCACAAACTCCTTCATTAAATTCACTTATAACCCTTTCCATTTTTGATTCGACTAAGCAGACTAACAAGAAACCGAGCGGGTCTTTCCAATATAGTTGATTTTCGACAATACAATACTTACTCGCATGAAGCTTTAGAGTCTTGGATTTTGATGGTGATAGTTCACTCGACCATTTTAGAGTCAGTAGGTAGGATACTATGTTTCTGTACCATTCTGATGATACAAACTTCTCCTCGATCTTAATTGTACTTGTTGGTTCATCAAGCTCGTTTACGTTCATATTTTCCTCATATCCTTGTAGGCAGTTTATATCCAGAGCTCTGAGATTTGATTCAACAAAAAGTTTGGCCAGACCTTGTCCTTTTATCAATTTAGTAGGTTTGATTTCTAGGTCAAATTCTTGAATCTTGGCTAGCCATCATCCTCTTTTCCCGTCATTGTCTGGTTGTACCAAAATATCTTTCACAGAACTGGTCGGTACGTACGCAATGATCTTGGAGTGTAATACATATATTCTGAATGCCTTCAGTGCTTTTACCATGTCGTACACATGTTTCTCTATTACATCATATTTAAGATCTACGTCTCTGAGGCTCTTGCTGAAAAAAGCGATCGGCTATTCAGAACCCTCTTCGTTCTTTTGGAGGAGCACCGCAGCAATCGTGTGTTCGGAGGAAAATGAGAAAATAAGAAAGTCTTTCAAATAATCGGGACTTGCCAATACAGGTGCCTCAGCTATGAATTTCTTAATGTGTACGAATGATTCTTTGGCCTCTATTGTCCACTTTACTTCACTGTTCTTTTTCAGCATATCTGTGATCAATTTTACAATTTCAGTGAAATTTGGGATAAATCTTCGTAAAAAAATTGTTTTTCCTAAGAAAGATTGAATTTCTTTTACATTTCTAGGAATGTTTATAGTGTCTATCACTTCAACCCTCTTAGGATCAATCTTAATTCCATCCTTGGATACAACATGACCTAATAATTTACCCTCTTGCATGGCAAAGTGTGATTTCTTGGGGTTTAGGGATAGACCAAACCTGCGGCATTTTTCGAATGTTTGTTTAAGATGTATCAGATGTTCTTCGTCAGATTTGGAGAAAACCGTTAAATCATTGAGATATATGACTATGAACTTATCCCTCTCTCCAATGAAAGCGACATCCATAGCACATTGGAACATGGCTCCTGCATTCATCAAACCGAAAGACATTTTATTATACATGAACATACCCCAAGGAGTAGTAAAGTTGTTTTTTCTTTATCTTGTTCATTCATGGCAATTTGATTATATCAAAAGAAATAGTCAATCATAGAAATTCTATTCACCCCAACTACCCTTTCTATCACATGATCCATTTTAGGCAGCAGATAGTTGTCTTTAAGAGAGGACTTATTTAAATTTCTGAAATCCATGCACAGTCTAATTTCTCCACTCTTTTTTCTTATTGAGACCAAATTTTCCACCCAGTCAGAATATCTCAGAGGTACTATAATTTTCACCTCCAAAAGGTTCTTCAGTTCTCTCTCGACCATAGGTAATAAAATGGAATTGATATGCCTAAGATTTTGTCTAAAAGGTTTGACCCTAGGCTTTAAAGGTATCTTGTGATCGATTATGGCAGTGTCGTAGGTTCTTAACTCATCGTAAGACTAGGCGAAAACATCTTTAAACTATATGAGTAGGTCCTTATATTTGTCCTTTGTTTCAGGGGGGAGGAGTTTAGATATTTTAACCATCCTATATTCTTCTTTGGTTCCTATGTCACAATCCTCAACCTCTTCTGGTTGAGGTTGTAAGGTGGATTTTACATGTATGTCGTTTTGATCGAACAGTCTTTCCAGAGGGATCAGTCCCTTCGGAATATGGTTATTTTTTAGGACCAACATACGATGATTTATGATTTTGTCTTGGAAAGCTTGAGGGTCCTCCCCTTCTTGCATGATCCATATCTGGTCATTTTGATTTTCTTGATCTGCGTGAGTTTCAGAAAATTCACCTACTGCTTCAAGAAACTTCTTAATTTGTTCATCGTCCTCAAAAACCTGCCAGTGCTGGATATTATTTGGTATAGATGGTCTGTGTCTTATCTCTATGTGATACTTCAATTTAAAGGTTGTAGGAGGAAAGAAAGTCGAAGCTTCTTTAGCTAATGCATCAGCATGTAATTTTTCTGCGCATGGGATGAAGTGGACATTTATAGATGAGAAAAAGTTTTCCATCAGATCCCAGGCACAATTTCTGTATGATCTTAATCTAGGGTGCTTGGCTTGGTATTGTCGATTTACTTGTTTGACTATTAACTCTGCATCTACGTATACCTCTAGGTTATTTATTTTTAGCTTCCTAGCAACCTCTAATCCTAGGACCAAGGATTCGTATTCACATACATTGTTAGTATAATCTATATCCCATTGTAGTCTGTAAGAAAAAGGAACAACAAACTTTTCTTCAAGAGCCACAAAAAGCACTCCTGCACCAGCCCCTTCGCGAGATGAGGCACCATCAATTTTTTTTTTCCAGATACCGGTACTACACATATCCTCGGTCATGTAACCCGACTCTTCATGCTCTATGTATTTTTCCTCTGTGCCACCATCTAAATCGTCGTCAAAAGACAAGATACAATTTCCTAAATCTTGGTCTGCAATGGAAATAGGGAAATTGTTCAGATTTTGAGGGTCGCTTACTATATATGCTAACCTCGTCTCCCTGTACAACCGAGTAAATTTCCCACCAAACACAGGAATTGTGGTGAACGTCATATCCAGTTGAAGAGAACCCCCCATCTTGGCTCCCCATGACCTAGACAATAGTAAGCCATACTTGGGGGGAATATCGACAATAACCACATCCATCAAGATACTCTTAACTGGGACCTGTGCCAGGGTGACTAATAAATCCTTTATCATTCCCATACACTTAACTCTTCTCGAGTCAAAAGAGTAAAGGTCTCTGTAAGGTCTGGTGAGCTCGAGACCCAATTTGTCCATAATAATTTTAGGCATCACGTTGTGGGAGGCTCCAGAGTCTAGCATGCAATTATGTAGCAGTTGATCATATACATTTAAGGTGATATAAAAGGGAGCAATAGAGTCTTTTGCCCCTTCAAAATGTGGACCAAAAGTGATGTTAGGTTTATCATCTTCCAGGTTCAAAACATCATATTGGCTTTCTGGCTCTGAAACACCTATCACTTTGGTAATCTGCTTTTGATAAATTGGGTTTTTTGCTAACTCTACTAGAGGAATTCGTATTTTAATTTTATTTATCTCGTTTTCAAAACTAAAAGATCTGCTTACCTTGTCTGTTTCTCTAGTTGGGACTTTTGAATCCTTCTTTTCCAACTTATTTTTCTGGACCGCTTTATTACTCATAGTCTTGGTTGAAGGTGCAATTGTATTATCTATTTCGGTTCCTTGTGTTTGGGTCTAAACTTTTCCCACTTTGGATTCTTGTGTGTTTACTACTTTTGCTTTGTTGTTAGGTAATAGGGATTCTTCCAGAGTAGGCTCATAAGTTTGACCTCTTGGGATAATTTTCTTAGGTTGAGTAGTTGAAATGGACTTACTCTTAGATCTCAAATTATACTTAGGTTGAACCTCGACCATTATCATTTCGGTTTCTTCTTGAGAGCTACAAAGGTTAGTATGATCTCTTTCTTCACCCTTAATCGATAATTGTTGAGTGTTTAGAGACTTTTCATAATCTTCTCTAGTCAGATATGGTTGTGTGCAGTCATCACCAAAGTTCGTGACATCATTATCTGAATCTTTGAAATCTTGGAGATCATTTACTCCTATAAAATTTCCGTTCTTTAGGGGAGTTTGTATTTTTTGATCTTCGTTTTTTATCTGTATTTGTTGGTTTGGGGGGTTGGGATTCCTCTTGAAATCCTTTTTGGTGAAAGAATCGGCTTTGGCCCGTTCTAGTTCCATTATGGATATTTTATTAGATAGTTCCTTAATTACCCTAGCCATATCGTCCACTTTGTCATCTGTGTATCTATTAGACCCTGATGGCCCTACTTGTTCTCTAAAGCGTCTAGTTTCTTGATTTCTCGTTTCTACTTTAGATTTTAACTTACCAGAAGCCATCATATTTGAATCAATTTCTATAGCATCATCTTGCATTCGGTTTAGAGTAGCTCCCCTTCTTTCCCGTAAAAGAAGTGCAAAATCTGGTTCGAAAGCCCCCGCAAAAGTTACTTTGGTTGGGGGTTGGGACGGTTTAACCTCAGCTGGGATTTTGTTATACAGCTTATTCAATCTCAGAATAAACTCCATAACTATTTCTAAATTTGTTTTTCTTAAAGACCCAAACTCAGTTAAATAATATAGGTGGCCCTTTCTTTCACCCCATTGTCTAAGGAAAGCATCTTCCAAGGCATCATAGGACAATATAGATCCTAAAGGTAGACTCCGAAAACAAGTTCGGACCTGACCTTCAAAGGTTTGGAAGAGAAGCCTCGAATACACATCTTCATGTTTGAGGCCTAGGATGTCTACGAATTGGTCAAAGAAATTTATGTGTTAGGCTGCACTCAGATCTCCTTCCCCAGTGAATTTTGGCAAATTTTTTATATAATTTTTGGGAAGGTCGAGTAGAGGAGCAGGCAATACCAAGGGAGCATATCTTGCTGCCACTTTAGAAAACAACCTGGGATGGGGAGCATGCCCTTGGCCTCCAGCTCCTCCCCCAGGGGCACATCCACCTCCTCCTTCGACAACCCCTCCAGCTCCTCCTCCGGTGGCTGCCATCGTTATTAGTGGAAAGGTGTAAAGTGGGTTTTGGAAAATTAAAGTGAATCTTTACTTTCTTCGCGGGGTGAAAATCCCGACGATGACTGGTAAGGGATGCGAGAGCTTGGATCTTCGGACTTATAAGATATGTAGTCAGGGGAGACAATGGGTGTGGAAGCTAGATGTGTGAAATATTCTTCGAGATTGTATGAGGTCACGAAATTCAGCTAGAGAGTCGATGATATATCGGCAATAGATAAATTTTCTGCAGTACTTTTTCCTTTATGGTCTACAGGGGTTATCAGACGGGTTTCGCTTCTAACTTCGGAGTAGTTTGATGTTATATCCTTAGTGTCGAAGAGAGGGTTGCGTGAATTCAAAGGTTCAAAAGAAATTTTGGTCTTCAGTTGCGGGTATTTAGGATGATAGACTATAGGGGTTGGCTTAAGAGACCCTCTTTCCTTTAAAATATTCTCAGGATCGGTAACAGGTGTGGTCTGTTTACCATCCGGTTTTTGCCTGGTATTCCTTCATCTGGATGCCAACTTATTAATCATGGAGTTGCCAAGTGAAATATTGGAAATCCTTTAAAAGGTGTGCACTCTTTGTTCACTATCAAAGGGTGGCACTTTCAATGAAATAAATGTCGTTTTCCCAGGGAAAAATATTTCGTAACTTCAGTCCCTGGCAGCGGCGCTAAAAAGATGTTGTTCCAGAGTCTGTATTTAAGGCTTAGAAGTACAGTGTCTAGGCATCTGAAAGTGAGTAAGGGGTAGAGAAGGAAGAAACATCAACCTTCGGCAAGGGAAGCTAGGGATGATTTCTGGGTTGGCATTGTCTAGCTTCCAACTGTTCCTGGATGTTTATATCCCGTTCAATCCCTGCCCATGAACGTTCAAGTTCAACCCGGGTAGTGGCTGTTTTAAGAGTAGTATCAAAAATATTTAAGGCAATATATGTTTGATCTGATAATATGGATTTGATAATAGGTTTTCTTGTTACAGGGATATTCATAGAGGAACAAAATGATAAGAAAAACTTGGGAGAATTTTAGGCGTTGTCTCAATTTCGGTCGTATAAAAGAGAGTTTACAGTTCTAGGAGTGAAAATAGGGTGCAAACCAAAGGCCCTTTCCTATAACTGAGTTATATTTTAATAAATATGTATGAGGTGGGAGAAAACATTAAGTTGTCTATCGTGTAAGGCTCCTATCAAGGGAGAATATCACTTATAAATAGAAGAAGAAAAAGGTAAAGAAATAACCCGATGAAGCATAAAATATATATAGAATTCTAAAGTGTTGAATGGTCTTATACCTACTGATAGCTGGTAAAGAGGAAAAATAGTAAACAATATAGAAAACCAGAATTCATTCACTATAGTAGAGGTTGTACTAAATTATAGCGAAGCATTCATCAGATACAAATATGAAATGAAATGAAATATGAGATACAAGGAAACAAACTCATAACACATTCGTGATGGAATTGAGAATCTTTGGATTTTCTTTTATATTAACTCTCAAAATAGAAAATCTCTATTACAATCGACACAAAAAGGTCCAACCCTTTTTCTTTCTTTCTATGGTATATTTATACAGTTTTACATAAGATGGAATCTCAATCGTCACAATATTTTCAGTTACGATAAGAAGGAGAGAAATCGTTCCATTTCTTCATCTCTGTCTTTATTTGGTACCAGAAGCTTGCCTTCTCACATGCTCGGTACAAGTGACACATCTTTCCACTAGCCAAGATATCAACCTTGACGGTTCTACTTGACAATTGGCCTCAAAAGAGTAACAATCTTGGGCTAATTATGGCAACCTTTCTTCCATCTGTCGGTCTATGATGTCAATGGCGCATAATCGCACACTTGGTTTAATCATACATTCATCTATTTGCACTATGTTTGCCATAGTTACTTGTGATATTTCGGCCGAATCTCTTTCTTCTTTTTCGTTTATATCAAGAGAGATTTTCGCTATATTCATTCGACTCAATGTATCAGCATTGCCTTCGTTATCAATACTTAACAGAGTACCATATATAGAACCAAAATATTCTTCAAATGATTTCATTACCTTCTTGGCTTGCAGTTTACCTTCTGATACACTGTGCTCCCATTCTTTCAATAAAATATTTCCTCTGGTCTTATCTGAAATGGAAAACCTGGGAGTACTTCCCGATTCCCTATTGTTTGTAGCTGCTCCAGCTTCCTGAAAAGTGACTCGAGCTGCTCCATCTTCCCTTTCTCTAACAGATAAATTTTCCAATACTTCATCAATGAGTAAGCAGTTGTCCCAAATTATCTCTACCTTGCTGAGTAAACTTCACTGGGCTGCAGAAACCCTGCTCTGAATTTCCATCGCCTAGGAATGGAACATCCCGATATCTATAACTTTACTTTTGGCGATTTCCACTCTAGTCTGTAGTTTTTCAATCAAGTATTTTTGCTAGCCCGCCTGCATCTAACCATTCTGAACCACCAGCTCTACTTGTTCGAGCTTAGTTTTGAGAAACTCTATCTCCTTTTTATCGGCCAACTTTGCTTGTTCTATTCCTGCGCTCTCCTGGTCCTTGATACCCTCCTTTGTTGTGGCTAATATAGCTTCTAAGGTTTTGATGGGGCGATTTTTTTGCTTTAGCTGATTTTTCAAAATACTGACTGAAAATTGGTTTGTTGTAGCGTATGGCCCTAAGGTCCCGGCTATTTCTGTAGCAAACTCACCTTTCTTCTTGTCTTTCCCATCGGTTAACACTTTTTACTTCTTGTCTGTCTATCCCCCTTCCTGATAGAATTCTCTTTTTACCATAGCCTTTCTCTTCTTATCGAAAAAGAACTCATTTGGAGGGAGCTCTTCCACTCTTATAGGTCTCAATTCTTCATTTAAAATCCACCTTGCATCTATGTTTCCATGAGTTGACTGCAAGGGAGTAATGGAGGTGATGTGGTCTCCTATTTGCTTAGCTGGCTGCCCTGGAGTAGTGACTGAAGACTGCTTTTTCGGTGACTCGGGAGTCTTTATCTCAGTTTTCGAACTCTTGGTTTGCTCTTCCCTGTCCTGGTGTTTTTCTTGGCTGGGCGTCGCATCTTTGGAGCCTTTGACTTATTTTTGTTTCTCCTCTGTTGTACTTGGAGTTTCACCCCACAATACTGCGGGAAGACAACTGCGTCAATGTTCTTGGAATTTTAGAACATTGGCCCTCTCTTCGGGTGCCAGGGCTTGTATCCGAGCCAAAATTTCAGCATAAGATCTTGCACCTCGGAAAAAATCATCCTAGGGAGAATTCTCGTGTTTGAACCTTTTGAGTCCGCAACTGGCCAAGTGATTACTTACGACCCTTTGTGGATCGTGCTTTTTGAATTCAATATGAACCAATTTTAGGCCTTCTAGGGATGTTGCCTCAGCTTTAGCATGCCCAAAATCTAATAAAGAATATGAGTTTAAATGAACAGGAAAAGGTGGCCATACCTCCTCTGAATATCCCTTAAGCTCCTTGCTTATGCCACCGATCATAGTTTTCCTAGCAACCTCACGACAAGCCAACTTGTCATGTATGAATAATGGTAATTCATGCAGAGGAATAGAAGCCCCAAAAACCTTGAGACATGAGAATTATGCTTCTACATACCAGTCAACTATATCGCTCAGATTCATCGCTATATTGTCTGAGATCCTGGGTAGTGAATGCTCGAAAATAGTGACATGCAGCGGTACCATTACCCAGTTGAATGTTTTGTATACAAAATCTACCACTTTGTTTTCCCACAGTTTTGAATGGTAGACGTGGATAGGCTCGACCTATGATGGAGTCCAACTCCAAATCATTAATGGAAAGGGCATTAGAAAACATACGACATCCATAATGTACACGGACATAAATAATGAAGCAATCTTTCTGCTCTCCCTCTGTGCCTGATACTCTATAACTCGACTAGTCAAACTATCAGACAACATTTTAGCCAAGTCGAAGGAACAACCTTCGGAAACTGAATGTATTAGAGGCACCCACTAAAGAAAGAAATGTGTGTTGTCCTCTCTTCCGTATAGTCTGCAAGTCATCATAGCTACATATTTGAACTACGGTTCCAAGGAATCTATTGAATATATACCATTACTGTCTTCCCTGAACTTCGCAGGGTGTGAAACCCAATCTCTGATTAAGCTGGACATAGTCTTGTCATATTGCACACATTCCTTCTATTTGAAGCTCTCCAAGAATTCAACATCGTATGTAAGGTTCGACATGGTAGACAAATTGTACATAGCCTGCAGTTGTTCGGGTCTGAAAGTCCCAATAGTGACTTTATGTTCATTGATGATGGTTCTGATTGGTATGTCCACATGGTCTAATTCCCACCGAACCATATCACAGTAAGGGAGCAGTCATAGCCTGGCTGCTAATTTATGCTTTCCAGATTGGATGAAGATCTTATATTTGGTGGTCAGGTCGTCTTTTTCATTGTCACTGGAATCATCAGAATAATCTATCAATTCAGACTGTAGAACATCAGAAACAAATGACCAGGTCCTGACAGAGTTGACACTTTGAGGTGAAGTATCAGCGACATTGTCTGAACCTTGTCCAAAAATCTCAACGTTGGCTTTAGACGCTTTTCGCGGGGCCATGGCGGGTGATCCTGCTTTACCTCTTCTATGATAAAAATATGTATACATACATAAATTAATTCACTGAGAAAAGTTTACGCTACGTAATATAGAAATGAATTTGTGATAACAACTAACAAATCTATATATTCAAAAACTCGGTACTCTTCAAAGGCAGAATGGTCAAATCATGCTTAAATATAAATTTAGCCATAAAAACCCAATCCTTACTTGTCGATTCACCTTGTTTCTAATTAATGCCATAAATTTTGGCGGTTTGAAACGTCAGTTGGTGCAAGGAAAAATTAATATTGCCTCATAGACTGTGCATGCATCAAATCATGAGAAATGCTAGATTAGCTCAATTAATTAGGTTTTATCAACGTTAATTAATCTTTCGATACTCGCAACATCAGGAGTTTTTGCTTGAACCCTTTGAACCTCTAAGACCCGAGATTGCGATGATTATCTTTGGTTAAAAATGTAATTATTATTAGGCACTTAATTAATTGCGTGATTAACTTCGCGACTCAGAGCTTCGAAGGTATAACTTCCGGGAAGTTCGTATGCCGATTTGCGAAATCGCGAGATCGCGACTTCATGGGGCTTTGACAGTGTAAATTTTAAAGGAAAACACCCTGAGTTGCGAATGTCCAACAGAACTGAACCGTGGCTAAGATTTTTACCTTTGTCATTAACACGGGTTACCAATACAAGAAATTTGTCGTTTAGACTATCGGGGTTATGACAGTAAGACTTTTGGAGTTAGTAAATGTCGAGACACGAAACCCCAATGATGCTTAACCGTAAATTAGAAAAATTTACTCTTGTTACTGACCTAGGTAAAACTTTAAAGTGATTTCACCATTTCGTTGTTCGGGACATGTGAACTATGTGATCTATAACATCCGACATACGAAATCCCGAGGTAACAAAAGGGAAAATCATTTGAACAAAAGGTAGAACTCACCTTGAGAGTATGATAACCATCGCTGCTCGCATAATGAGACTTCAGAGATTTTGGAACAAAATAAGGAAAATATGAAAACCATCTTTTGATTTCGAGCATTAAGATATGAAATTCAAAACGGGCTAAAAAAACAAAGGCGGCTCCAACATGGCCTACACAAATGAAGATTGGGCAGGTTGCGTTAATGATAGAAGAAGTAAAAGTGGAGAAAATTTCTACTTGGGTGAGTATATGGTATCATGGATAAGTAAGAAATAATCATCAATATATTTGTCCACAGTAGAAACAAAATACATTGCAGCAACAACTTTTTGTACTCAAGTTCTTTGGATGAAGCAGACATTGTAGGATATGAAATTAAAGTATGATGAGCCTATTTCAATACTTTGTGACAACACCAACTCCATCAATATTTCAAATAATCTAGTGATGCACTCTAATACAAAGCACATTTCGATCAAGTATCACTTCTTACAGGATTAGGCTATAGATAAGAATATCAAGCTAGAGTATGTCAGGATAGAGGAGAAGATTGTTGATATCTTCACCAAACTGATTTCATTGGAACCTTTCGAGTATATGTGATAGAAACTTGGAGTAGTGTCTACCCCACATTGATCCACTCAACATCAATTTTAACTGGACAGGGAGAAAGAGAAACATAAATATAGAAGAGTTCAAGTAAATATTTCTTTTGAATGCTTTTCATATACATCAGAGAGTTACACGAGGAAGCACCATGAAGAGAAAGGTCAATAGAGTAGCATATACCTATAGATTGGTGAAGCAACCCTAAGAGGAGGTTTACCCTTTTCCATTGATGTCAAAGGGGGGGAGATAAAGACAAATTCATGGAGATGATAATAAATAAGCATGTAGACAAGGGGAGCATTGGTCATAATGGGAGCATGAGTATAAGGTTTGGCATGCCTAAGTGTTTCCATCAATTCCAAAGGGGGAGATTGTTGGAAAGTTGGTTTGGACAATTAGTTTTCATTTATGTAAAACCTTCGAGAGTGATCTTTGATATTGATGTCAACCCTTGAATAATTATGGTAGCCTCGATGGTGTGGATTTGGTACCCAAAGTTATAACACACCCCAGCTACCCAGGACATGAAGCACCACTTAAAAATATCCCATGCTCTGATAACAGAGTGTAGCATACCTAACAATCCCAGGGTCGGGCATGCTACCATAAAACAATCTCTACTCTATTTTTAAACTATAATACACACACACACACACATATAATGAAAATTTTACAGATATAAACATTCTACTCATACACATATTCCTACGGAATTAACAACAAAGCATACATGCAACAAACACATGCAATTATCATAAATAGCATACATGCACTGAGCACATCATTTGATACTAACACATAAATGATACTTATATTTTAATTGAAGTACACCAAATGCATGCAGACCCTCCATGAACCTCCCAAACATAGACCATGCTTCTCCAAGCTATTAGTAGTGGGTCACCCCTGAGTTGAGAATAAAATCCACCCAGGGTAAAGGAAATCCTAGGCTAGGTTGAGACTACAAAAATATGCAACATGAACGATTCCCTCCAAGGAGTCTACTTATGCTCACTGCTCACAGACTCTCATTCCCTACATACCTTTCCTACCCCAAGAATATACACCATCATTGTTCCACCATCCATCAGATACTACACTTCCATTCTAGGGCTTCAGCAACATGACAGATCAAGAGTTCTCAGAGCTCTGTATTTGATGTTGGACTCACTCCAGGAGAAATCACTTCCCCAACAATATCTCTCTCATGTGGAGAGAGTTTCTCACAGGCCTGAAAACCTTCTTCTTCAATCCACGAGCCTAACAACCTAGCTCTTCAAAACCACATGCCTGAAACCTACTTCTTTTGTCCATCTCCTTGGTCAAATGGTTATGAACAACAACAAAATTGGGTAAGGCAGGGTACGGTCTCAAGAAACTACCAGTGCACACAAGTTACAGAGTTTCACGATGGCAGCGGGTTCAACAATGGAGAAAAATGTCTAACTATGTGGGGAAATGGGAAAAAGATTCCCAAAACATATGAATTCTCCACATATATTTTCATGCGTCCTAGGTGACACATGGCTCTCTAGGAGCTCACTTATCTCCACTTGGAGCTCATTCCTCTCCCCAAAGTAACTTAGGATAAAAGGTTATGTCCAAACCTTAGCCTTATTGGAGTATATTATAATATTCCTTTGGAGGGAATCCCTCAAGATTCACCCACTTTCCTATCATCTTATCCCCCTTCCCTTTCCCATCCTAGTGGAGCTTAGTCCCCCATTCTTGTTTATCTTGGTCGGTCTACACATAGGGATGTATTATATTAATGATATGAGTGTTACATATACAAAAATAGGCTCATTGGCCTTTGCATCTAGGCTCACTAGTCTAATCAACACATAAGCCTCCTAGCTTCTAAATACTTGGCTCACCAGCCTATACACATCATTAAACATCATAACAAATCAACAGGGGCTTGGCCTTGGGGTATTACAATCCACTCCCCTTATTTATGCACTATCCTCAGTGCATCTGTTGTAGGAAAATCTCCCTGCGGACAGGTAGATCGCCTCTAAGGCTTGACCTTAACCCTAGACAGAAAAATGCTTAACGTGGACACTGACTTCCTTTCAAATATATCTAAACTAATACATGAGAAGGAAGGATAACAAAAGTACCTCTTAATCGGCGTTTGTCCCTGCACGCTCCGAGTTGCACTCCAATCCTTTGCCCCTCGCTGAGTTCTACAGGCAAACAAGATACGACCACTTCCTACTCTATTGATATTAGCTTGAAAACAGATCTATCAATTAATGATAAGTTCATGCAACATCAGACACAAACTAGAAATAAACAGGCCAAGTGTGTCATATTAATGAGAATAATGCCAGTAGTGCTTACAATCGTAGATGCAAGTGCGACAGCTTCGTCAAGTCCTCTTCGTCTAACCCTTGCTCGAAAGATCAACAACCTGGTTGATGGCAGCTTCACTGATCACTTCTCCTTTGGTTGACTGTGTGTTTCCTATGAGATCATAGGTTTCATGCTAGCAATTCTTCCCCCTTTCCACCATCATAGAGCTTGTTTATATAGGTTGGGAGGAGCTAAACCTCTTGAGTTATGTTTAGAATAGGTTGGGAACCTCCTCCTAAGATCAGGGATTTGTTGATGAAACCAAGAATTTGAGTACAACTTCCTCCTATCTTTGAAATATCCTTTCCTTATTATCCTCACCGGGCTAACAACTGACCCAAATTAGGGAGCGCTCCTTCAAAAGGGGCATCAGAGCGCTAGACCGCTCCCAGAGAGACTTAAGGGGAGTGTCAGCGCTCCAAAAGTGGGCAGCGCTCCTGCAGAGGGGTAAGGAAGCGTTATAACGCTCCCTGAGGCCTTATAGGGGAGAGCCATCACTCCTAAGGCTATTTCAGGGGAGCGTTCCCTCTCACAACTCTTGATTGGAAGCCCTCTTCAGGTGTTAAGAGATGTTTGACTCCAGTGAACCAGTTGTCCTTCTTCAAAACAAGTACATAATGTGTTTTAAGTGCCTCCTTAGTGTCGTCATTAGGGAAGTATGCTCAAACAATATTTGTGACACTTGTACCAACTTGCGACACTTGCGAAAGTTGGAAAGAAGTTGCGACACTTACGACAATTGAGAGGAATATGCGACACTTATCTAGTTGAGTGATTTTGATGTGTAACAGAATGCCCCCCAAAGTATGAAGTCAGAAGATGCGAACTAATGACTGAAATACTTTGTAGATGTTCAAGAAAGGGTATAGACTCAGAGAACATGACGGAAGCTGCACACAAACATCCAACAAATATCATGACATATTTCAAAACCCAAGGCAGGCATGCCTATGCTTGGGTGATCGAGACTTGTAAGGTATGGCCACCATAATATACACTGTGGATCCATAATTGTATTAATAAAAAATGGTATAGCCACCGAAGATACAATGTGGATCTATACTTTGATGACTCGGACTGATCATAGCCACGAAAGATACACAGTGGATCAACGAGATGACAAGACATAGCCACGACCAATACAAAGTGGATCTATGTAACAGTGTATGTGTTCCTTGTCCAATAGAAACTCCTTCACAACCTGGGAAAAGCGCATATCAAAGTGATTACTCAACCCAGGGTCTTCTTACCAATCCCAACATGGTACGATGCTAACCATGTGAATAGATGTCTTGATGTCGAACATGGCAGAAACCACTTGATTACCGGTCAATGAGGTAAACCGTTAACAAGTGCGAGGGAGATCACCATTAATGTCAATGATTCCCAAGGTACCTTAGTACATTCCATCGAATGTGAATAGATGAGCTGAGGTCAAGCATTCGTGGAATCATTCGATCAGAGGTCAATGATGTAAACCCACTGTCGAATGTGACGAGGCCTGCCATTGAGGCATGCAGGTCCCAAAGTACTAACTAGTTTCTAAGTCTAATTCCCGGATAATGTGTTGAGTTCGACAGGAATAGACTCGTCGAGGGAGGGCCTTGATGTATCCCCCATCAACGACACGAAATGGACATAGAGATGTAATTGGTAGATCAAATGGACATGGACTGACAGAGGTTTTGAGGCAAGATATTTGGGATGGTTGACTCTCGAGGCGGATACTTCCCTTGAACACTGAGGCACGACAACAAAACATGACATGGACCAAAGTTGTGTAATGGATACTATGACTTGCATCGGGTGACCCAAAGGAGTGAAAGGAAACTTAAAGCATTGGCTCAGTGTAGAGTTTCAGCGGATTATGATATGTGCAGGTGACAAAGTGTCGTGTTCAAGGGCGACTCTAAGAAGTGTTGGACGATGTTCTCAAGAGACTGCTTGGCTTACTCCTTTCAATTTTTCCCCCATCCAGATAGATGAGTACCTCTTTTTAATTTAATGAGCTCGAGGAGGATAACACATGCTCGATATAACTTACCTTCGGTAAGTTCCTCTTCCTTTGTTTAACGAACTGGAAGAAGTAAGGGATCGGTCCCGTATGGGCCTGTCGATGTGTGCTTTAACGAGTCCAAAGACAGAAAACTCGAAGGTTTTTTGGGATTATAGAGTTTGGAAAAATGCTTAAAAGAGAACTCTCTCAGTTCCTTTTTCGTACAATACTCCAACGAGACCGAAAAAGGGTTAAACTATCGCTCGCAAGACGCCCTTTCTGACCTTTTAATGAGTGTGAAAGGAAGCAAGATCACTTGACAATGTTTTCATATTTAGAGAGTCTTAAAAGGGTTTAAAGGAGACTCCAGGGGGGTTCCTTTTTCATGTATTCGTATCCAGACAGGTCTGAAAAAGAGATAAAAGTTTACCTGGTTACGTTCTCATATTGTCGAGCTCGAGAACGAACTAAGACTATGCTCATCAGTATGACAAGGTGAATAACCGATCAGGACTTCCAGGACACCTACGATGCCAAAGCTACAAACTAGAGTTTAGAGAAGCCATTTACATCATTAGAGAAACCCATAAATGACCATACTTTATAAAAAATG
Source organism: Picea engelmannii (assembly GCA_009831015.1). Taxonomy (NCBI): domain Eukaryota; kingdom Viridiplantae; phylum Streptophyta; class Pinopsida; order Pinales; family Pinaceae; genus Picea; species Picea engelmannii. Next base: position 187,940 of record ML785408.1, read on the forward strand.
GAATTCTATAAATAAGAATTGATTCAAAAATTCATTTACCATTTCATTTGCAAGGATTTTTGGAGTAGTGGAGAATCTCACTTTGGAGCAAATCTTGTTTTTCTCGTTGTCGGAGCTACGATCGATCATTTCGCTCGCCGTTTGAACCAGGTAGGTTCCCATCCCTTGCTCTTTCAATTGCATGGTTTCAAATTGATTTTCATGGCATTATTTATTTTAAAACACAAAGCCCTAAGTCACCCCTCTTTGACCAAATCGGCCTCCTTTTAAACATTAATAAAATAGGGGGATTATTTTGCAAAAATGTGTTAGAGAAGGGTTGTTAGGATGTATACACCCTTGCAATCAATTAGATAGGTCATTCTTGGCAAAATAACTTCACCAAAGTTCTCCCCAAATGCCCACGCCCTCCCAAAATCATTTTGCATTTTTAACACATTTTAATTATTATTTGGCAAATGTTAAAGGGTGTGGTGGTCAAAAAGAGTGATTGGTTGCTTTTGGATGACATGGGTACTTTGTTTTATGTTTTAAAATGTTTTTTGAAAATCATCGAAATTATCAAAACGTGAGGAATAATGAAATTCTTGATTTTTCTGTTTTGTAGGTGTCTTCGGCAATCATGATTGAATGGAAAGAGAGGGAACACGAGATGGATGATTTAGCCGCTCTACGGAGCCCTCGTACATGGGCCGCTTTGCGAGCCTGTGGCTTGCTCAAGTTTTTCAAATTGCAAAAAATGAAGAGAGAGATTCTACTGCTTGAGCACATGATCGGTCTTTGGGACGTTGCGGAACAGGGATTCCGTATTGGTACACAACTCCTAACCATTGAGTTGGAAGATGTGTACTTTTTGACCGGCCTCTCGAAAAGAGGGGTCCCTATATATTTCACTAGACAGAGGGAATTACCTGAGTAGGTGGACGTGTATCTGGCACGTCACTATACTCCAGGAGCAATATTGGTAGGGGGTAGGATCCCTATCAAGGATATACGAGATCTGCCTCTCTGGTCTATATTATTCACTATCACAAACATGACCGGAAGTACTAGTGCTCATTTGGAATCGAGATCACATGTGGCCTATGGTGTTCAGTGTTTAGAGCCAACACTGTTCAATTGGAGTGCGACGTTCCTTCAGAATGTAAAGGAATAGATCTCACGATGCAGGACTGGTCAGAAGTAGTTCGTCTATGGCTCGTTTTTGGTCTCTTTCTTCCTAGAGCGCATCCCTCAGATGCAGCCTCAGATAGCATTGGCAGTATGCCCAGTGGACGAACCTCGGATGGAGAGGTGGACTAGTCTGTCTCCACAACTAGTTTCGGAGTCAGAGTTCCACTTCACTGGTTATTTCTTTGCCTGGCTGAGATGACAGTTCCTCTAGATAGAGGACTTCTCTTATGCCGATGTAGACTTCTGTGGGAGTATGGACTTGGTTTTGCCCGCGGGGGAAGACTGGGATGATTCAGGTAAGAGATTAAGCCATACCTTGTCTAGTTTTTGTTTTTTAAGTTTTTGATGTATATGTATTTTTTGGGTATGTAAAAGAGTTTTAACAGATGTTTTGTTTCCAACATGAAGACAAGGGAGAAGTGCGCCCAGTTGATATACCAGTACCAGGGTGTCATGGAGGCGCCCCAGTTGCAGCAGATCCAGTGGTACCAGTTATAGGTCTCCGGGAGGTCGAAAGAAAACTCCAAGGCCTTACGATGGGCATCCCTCCTCTGCAGAGGGGGGAAGTGCCTTTACATCTGCAGCGGCACACTGTAGGGGTACCAGAGAATATCAATTCTCTGTTGAGGCACATAGTGCGTGCAGTAGTATGTTACTCACAACACAATGCAGCGCGGGGAGATTAGGGTCTCCTTGTGATTATGTTTTTTGTATGCCTTGTCGGGCGATGTTGTATGGGTGAACAGACCCAAGATTTTGCCCTTTTACACACTTTTTGATGTAAAGCGAACATTTCAGTCACGCCATATATATATA
>ML785408.1:196332-219449 GCA_009831015.1 Picea engelmannii
TTCCATCAGATATTCCAAAATTCGATGGGAAGGTGGGAGAGGACCCAAATAATCATGTCATGACTTTCCATTTGTGGTGTTCATCCAACTCGTTGATGGACGACTCCATTCGACTGCGTCTTTTTCAACGAACTCTTACAGGTACTGCTGCGAAGTGGTACATTGAATTACCACGAGGTTTCTTTTCGAATTTCAACACCCTTGCAATGGCCTTTCTAACACATTACCAGTTATCGATCCATTACGATACCGGAACTGATATTTTAACCTCCTTCAAACAAATCTCGAGCACTCATATATCTGATCATATTCATGAGTGGCGACGGAGGCGATGTCTCATTAAACTTGAGCTTCCTGATCAGTTACTGGAAGAATGGTTTACAAAGTCTTTTGTAAACAAAATTGGTAAAGACATTGCTATGGGCAGTGTTGTCACAGAAGAGTAGGCTATTAGTCATGCTCAGTATCTTGATCTCATTTATTTGCAAATGGGAACCTTGTATGATTTACTACCTGATTTACCTCGTCCTGGTAGTTCCAGCACTTCTGCTACTCCAGTTGCCTCGCATGCAGCTGATGGTGTGATTGGTACCACTCATAGCCACTCACATTCTGTTTCAACTACAACCCCTAAATCCAATTCTTCTAATGTTCAAAGTGCTCCGTCTCCTGCTCCTCCCACCGGTAAAACCTCTGAAGTGAGCGTTGTTCAATCTACGCCGACCAGTAAGAATAAGTCTAAGAAAGGGAGAGGCAAGAATAAGGAGAGTAAAAACAATAATCAGAATGAGAAAACCAAATCCTCTCCTGTTGATGACCGGGATAAGTGCAAACCATTCTACCCTTGCCTTATCTGTGGTGAGGATCACTACACGAAGGATTGTCCGCGACGTGCTGAGGTTAACAAGTTCCTTCAAGGAACACCCAAACCCTCTACTCCGACAGTCTTGTCTCAACCCTTCCCGTCTCAACAACAGGCTTCATTGGTCATCCACGACCAACCCTCTAATTCTACAAACTCTTATGTTTTGATGTGCTTCGGTGATTCCAAGAAAGACAACGTTGCCCTTACCACTAGAGCTAAAGACTATACTCCTTTTAAGGAGAAGGTTGACGATTTGCCTCCCGATTTGGTACAACTCTCTCCGTCGAATCCACCTACAAACGGTCCTCTTCATCTCGAACAACTGAGTCTTGATACAGTATTACGACCTCCGAAAGGTGTCGTTAAGAAGTCGACATTCAATCCTCACGCCTGTGCAGCCCAGAACTACAGTATTGTGGAAGATCTGGCCCAAGCACCTTCAACGATGTCTGCCCTTGAAGTCCTTCAGTCTTGTCCTGCGCAACAAAGGGCCCTGTTGAAAGCCATAGGTGGAATTGATCCTACCGATACAAACTTGATAGTCTTTGACTTGGAAGACCATGTTCCAAGGTTACCCCCACATCTTGCATTTCAAATCCAAGTTATTGTCACCGACAAGAGCATTTTTTGGACTGTTGTTGACGAGGGTGCGTCTACGTGCGTAATGTCTTTTACTTGTTGGAAAGCCATCGGCTCTCCTCCCTTGAACGAATCGAAAAACACATTGAGAGCCTTCAATGGCTCTGGTTTTAAGCCTTACGGCGTTCTTCCATCGTTTCCTGTCACTCTCGAATGTAAAACCGTCCAGGTTGAAGTGGAAGTTTTCGATGCTCCCCTAGCTTATAATCTTCTACTTGGGCGTAGCTGGGTCGATTCTATGCGTGTTGTTGTGTCAACCCTGTTCCGTGTCGTACGATTTAATCACCAAGGAAAAGTGGTTATGGTTGATCAACTTTCCTTATTTAGTGTCGATACCTGCACTGGCAACGTGTCGTTCATCGCTAAAACCCCACCGGGTTATGAGAATGTCGGAGTCGGTCTTTTAAAAGACTCTTCGTTAATGGGTACTTTCCCCATACTGCCACCACCCAATATTCCACGCCCATCAGTCGATTCCATTAATATGATCTCTATTGTACCTCATGAACTTCCTGTGTCTGCTGACCCTTGGATAGTCCCTGATCCTGGAGATCATGTTCGTTTCGGCGACGTTATGTCGTTAAGTCCGGTTAAGTCTGCTTATCAAGCCAATCAATCGGCACTCCTGCCTACTTCTTCTTTTGACAAGTTGTCTCCTGATCCTTTTCGTGTCATCTTTCCCACTAACAAGATGATCATGTCCATCATGGAGGACACCCCTTGGGATGATGGGCATCATCGTTCCATACTGTTTCTGGAACAACAAACTCTTGAGAATTATCAGCGGATTTCGACTCCGTCGATCGTTGTTGTTATATCCATAGTTCCCCACTCTACACGTGATGTGTTTGCGGAAGGGAACCTCAGTAAAATCTCACCCACGATACCCATAGATATTTCTGTGAAACCTGGAATAGTCGAGAACGTTCATATTGGAGCTTCGTGTTCTCCCGAAGAAATTGTCACTTATACTTCCTTGTTTAAAGAATTTCGTGATATCTTTGCATGGAGTTATGAAGAGATGTCGGGTATTGACCCTACTATCATCGTTCATGAGATTAAGACATACCCCGGAGCTAAACCAGTCCGGCAGTGCCTCCGTCCTATCCATCCACGTAAAGCGACAACCATTAAACTCGAAGTTGAAAAACTTCTTAAAGCCGGTTTCATTTACCCCGTGGCATTGACAGAATGGGTTTCCAACCCTGTACCGATTGATAAGAAAGGTGGTAGTATACGCATTTGTGTTTATTATTGGGATATCAACAAAGCTTGTCCAAAGGACAATTTTCCAACCCCTTTTGTTGACCAGATCGTCGATGATTGTGCCGGTAGTGAAATTTTTTCCCTCATGGATAGATTTTCCGGCTATAATCAAATCAATATCTCTCATGAGGACCAACATAAAACGGATTTTATTTGTCCTTGAGGTACTTTCGCCTATAGGAAACTCCCCTTCGGTCTGAAGAACGCAGGTGCTATGTTCCAACGTGCTATGTCTTACGCATTTCACGATATCAAGCATATTGTTCAACCTTATTTGGACGATTTGTCGGCTCACTCTTTACGTAGAGTCAATCACCCTAATCATCTCCGAGCAATTTTCATTCGTTTTCGATTCTATCGCATTCGCTTGAATCCTCATAAATGTGTCTTTTGCGTAGAATCCGACCATCTCCTAGGTTTCATTGTTTCACGCCATGGGATCCGGGTAGATCCTATCAAGGTCGAGGTGATTCTTAATCTCCCTCCTCCTTCTTCTTTACACCAGTTACAAAGTTTGCAGGGGAAAGAAAACTTTCTTCATCATTTCATTCTGAATTACACCGAGATTACTCATGGTTTCACACGTCTTCTAAAGAAAGGTTTAGAGTTTGTCTGGGATAAGGTTGTTAACAACGCTTTTGAAGATTTAAAATTGTCCCTCATGAAAGATCCTCTTCTTTTCCCTCCGGATTATAGTCGAGATTACTTTCTTTATCTAGTTGCGTCTGAGTATAATATCGGCATGGTCCTCGTTCAAGAGGATGATAACCACGATGAACATGTTATCTATTACTTGAGTAGAAGTTTATCATCCACGGAAATCAAGTACCAACATGTTGAGAAGCTGGCCTTCGCTGTTGTCCAAGCAGTTCAACGTTTTTGTCATTATATTCTCTCCAGGAAGACTACAGTGATTTCACACTGCAACCCCATGCAACATATATTGACACGTCAATTGCTGGGGGGAAAGTACTCCAAGTGGATTGTTATTCTCCAGGAGTTCAATTTGGAATTCGATCGCGCCACGTCGAAGAAATCTCTAGTTTTCGCTGAGTTAATTTGTGATTTTCCCCACACTGCCATGGAAAAGGTAGCAGTTGATTCGTTACCTGACGAATCGCTTTTCCTTATCAGTTCCGATGATATTTGGTACGGAGATATCATTATATATCTCCAAACTCAAACTTTTCGGCCTGCTCTGTCCAGTAACGAACAACGTCGGGTCCGTTATCAAGCACGTCATTATATTATCCTTGGCGATACTCTTTACTGTCAAGGCATTGACTCGGTCTTTCGGCGTTGTTTGACTTTTGATGAAGCTGAGAAAGCATTGAATGACTACCATTCAGGAGCATGTGGTGGTCATATGTCTGGGTATGCTACGGCCCAGAAAATCTTGTGCGCAGGTTACTTTTGGCCTTCCCTATTCACTGACTGCATTACTGTTGTTCAGAAGTGTCATGCCTGCGAGACCTATAATCAGAAGATTCAGTCACATCCTACTCCCCTTCATCCTGTCGTATCAGTAGGTCCTTTCTCTAAATGGGGCATTGATTTCATGACATGTCACCATCACTCAGCCGGGGGGCATGGTTATATTATTGTAGCTGTTGATTATTTTACTAAGTGGGCCAAGGTGATTCCGACATTCGACAATACTGGGAAGACTGCAACATTATTTCTTTTCAACCATGTCATCACTCGTTTTGGCATTCCTCGGGCTATCATTACCGATCACGATAGTCATTTTAGGAATTATATGATGTCTGAACTTATAGAGAAGTTGGGCCTTCGACATGATAGCTCAACACCCTATTATCCACAGGCTAATGGTCAGGTCGAAGCCATCAATAAAGTTCTCATCACTATGATTCGACGGATGATAGGAATACATAAAACTAGCTGGCACACAATGTTATTTTCGGCATTGTGGGCATATCGGACATCTGTTAAGGCTGCCACGGGATTCATGCCTTTTCGATTAGTTTATGGCATGGAAGCCATTCTGCCAATAGAATGTGAGATACCGTCTTTGAAGCTAGCTGTAGAAATCTTACCTAATACTTCTATCGAAGAGGAACGTCTGTTGTATTTGATGCAATTAGACGAGACTCACCGTGACGCTACTCTTGTAATAGAAGCCCAGAAGAAACGTGTTAAGGCACAGTATGACAAGCATGTCAAACCTCGTGTCTTCTCTGAAGGAGATCTTGTTCTTCTATATGAACAAGATAAAGATGTCCTAGGAGCTGGGAAATTCGAACCAATGTGGCGTGGGCCTTACATTATTAGCAGAGTGTTGGAAAAAGGAGTGTACGAACTGGTTGATTATGATGGTGTACCTTTGAGTGAACCCAGGAATGGGTTGTACTTAAAGAAGTACTATGCATAAGTCATCTGTGCATGAGTACTTGTATTTTATGTATCATACTGAGCGTGTGTGTTATTTTTAGTTTTGTTTTTGACGTTATCTGGTCTCTACCCTTACATGACGTTGTGTTTGATTGCCAAATGTCGGAGTATTCACTACCTTATATTGGCTTCGCCGATGGTGCTAGCCGTAGTACTCGGAACTTAGCTTCCGCTGCATGGGCAATCTATGCCCTGAAAAACAAACTCATATCTCTACGAGGTATATGTCTTGGCCGAGCAACCAACAACATCGCAGAGTATAGCACCATGGTTGAATTACTGGTTGATGCTATCTCTCTCGGAATTCATCATTTGGTTGTCCGACTTGACTTGCAGTTGGTAGTACTACAACTCAGTAATGTATATTCTATTCGAAGTCCTACTTTATTAAGGGTATACTTGCGGATTCACCTCTTGGAACGACATTTTGATTACATAGAATATCAACACATTCCTAGATGTCTTAATACATTGACAGATGCTTTAGCTATATATGTATTGGACAGGCATTTAAATCACCTATAAATCAAACACATTGAATTGTACACAAATGTAAAGTAAGCCGGTAGAAACCATGTATATATATATAACGATCAAAGTTTGTTTTTACAAAATGTGTCCGAAGACCAAAATATCAAAAATTGAAGCTCCTGGCTTCTACAAAGTGACATCACTAATGATGTTCACGATAACACACTAAGGTCCTAGCAACTTTGCGGAGCATCCGACCCATAGAGGAAGAGACTCCCACAGTGTGACGCTGATCATGCCGTGGAATCTCCTCCAGAGTCATATCTGGAACGTCAGCCATCAGACCCTCTAAGTTTTGTTCCCCTGTCAGATAGTCCTCGACATACCGGGGAACTGCAACTACTGCCTCTCCTCGACGCTGGACATGAGAACTACTAGCATGTCTATATGCCCCAACATCTATGTTATCAATTAAAATTTGGTATTAGTCTTTGGATGATTCTATAAAACCAAAAACATTTAAATATGTTAAAAATACAAAAACATTTAAAAAATAAAAAATTGGTGTGTTTCTTACCGAGGTCTCCCCACTGTGCATCCTTAGGAAGTGCAAGGTCAGGATCACTGCAGAAATCCAAGACAGCGTATGCATAATCTTCTACCATCAGCACCTGGCCTTGAAGCCAGTCAAAGAAGAGATCGTCATACCTGACGATCGGTCCTGTCACATGTCTAGCCATGAGTTGACACCATCGTAAAATCCGTGGATCCCTGGGACCCGGAAAGTGCCACTCTGCCTGAAGTCTAAACACAAGAACCCTCTCACAGAAGAAAGACACCAACAATGATCCATAACCAAACTGTTTTAGTTCCCCACGCCTGCATTTGGTCAGTTTTTTTTTGAGACTGCGTAAAACTGCGTCAGCCCAATTGAAGACCCGGGGCTCAGTACACTCGATGGCATACTGAAAATAGATCTGCAGAGCCATATGCGGGGCAACACTTCCTACCATCTAGGCGATAGTGAAGAGAATGGTACAGAGAGTTATATCATTCACTCCCCAAATGGCCACTTTCCCTTTTTGTCGTTTAGCCTCAGGCACGCAGTACTCTCGGCAATACTCACTCATTTTTAAACCACCCCTTCGGCTACCAGTCAAACTGACATAGGACCCTTGCCTGGATAGCCCAGTCAAAAAATAGATGTCTTCAATGTCGATAGTCAATGTGTGAGCTCCGACATTAAAAACCTGCTGATCCGGATCCCACATCCAGATTAAGTGTTCTAGCAATCGAACTTGGGCTCTCATGCCCGGTATGCGGAAATACTTCAAGAATCCACAATCTCTTAGAGCAGCAATGGTTGGAGGGTGATTTTTGGCATTTGTATTATCTTCCTCGTGTTCCTGTTCTCTCCATTTGAGCACCATTATGATGGTTATAAACCTGCATGGGGAACATATGAAGATGGTTAAAACTCTCTTTCATGGAATAAACCTTTTGTATTGGCTAAACATTACAAACTTTTTTGAACTTTGCGCTATTCACAGGTGACCTATGGCACACAGTGCGAACCTCTCGCATGTTGCCTTAGGCCCGCCTGCGAGAATGAGGCATTCTCACAGGCCCCGTATGGGCAGCCTGCGAGAATCCCTCTACACACATAGGGTTTCAAAAATTAACTCAAAACTTGAAATTTAACCAATAAAATCATGAATTTGAACCATGAAAGATAAAGCATGGAGAGCTTACCAAAACACCGCAGACGGCTCGAAGAATGATAGCCTAAAGCTCCCAAAAATCGACGATGAAGGTAGAAGGTAAAATGGAAGTTTTTGCACTGAAATGGTAAAAGGGTAAAATGATATGGTAAAATGTGTTATGGATTTATTTTATTTACTTTTTACCATGTTAAAAGTGGGTTTTTTCATGTTTATTCATTATTTAACCCTAATTACTAATATAGAAATGAGTAATATGACTTGCAGGTACCCAAGGTGGATGATTATGGACAAAACTTTTACAGTGTGGTGTGATTTTGTTTGTTTCCTATGGTTTTTGATATAAAACCTCAAGTGCCTTTTATCCGTTCTTGCGCTTGTCAAAAATATAAGAACGTGATCGAGCGTTGTTTTATCTCTTTTCCGGGCTCGCTGTGGTTACACGAAAAAGGAACCCCCCTGGAGTTAACTTTAAGCTCTTTTTAGACTCTCTAAACATGAAAAGATTGCCGAGTGATCTTGCTATTTTCATGTTCATTAAAGTATTTGAAGTATGCGTCCCTCGAGCGATAGTTTAACCCTTTTTCGGTCTCGTTGGACTATTGTACGAAAAAGGAACTGAGAGAGTTCTCTTTTGAGTGTTTTTCCAAACTCTATAATCCTGAAAAACCTTCGAGTTTACTATCTTTGGACTCATTAAACAAATATTGATAGACCTGTGATGGGACCGAACCACTCCTTCCTAGGGTTCATTAACAATACTCTGAGGGACTCGTCTGAAGGATGAGCTTATATCAACAAGCATATGTGATCCTCTTCAAGCTTGCGTAAAAATAAAGAGGTACTTGCCAGAAATGGTGGGGGAAAATTTGGGAAAGGGATATGTTTCATCTTTGTGTTAATTGGCAGTAAGTGTCTCTCTTGAACATGGCACCCCCTATTCATCATTTGAAGCCAGTTTGGGAAATCTATTTGTATCTCATTCGATTTACTAACAAGGTCTTTCCATGTGTCGTCTTTGACTCAAATACTGCCAAATCATTGGTCATGTCATTCATATGTTCAAGAGAAATCCGTCTGAAACCTATATTTGAGTCGGCCATCTGTAGTTATCCTTTCATTCTGTGTCGGCCTTCCTTGTGTCCAAAGTCCAATTGTCACGTACTCTGTTTCACTTTCAAACTCAGTTACTCATTTCATGTCACTGATGGGGGATACATCAAGGCCCTCGTGTGGCGAGCCTTGTTCCGTCGACTTCAGCACATTATCTGGAATCAAGACTTAGAAATTATTTAGTACCTTGGAGCTTGCATGCCTCAATGGCAAGTTTCTCTCTTTCGACAGTGGGTTTACATCATTGGCCCTTGATCGAAAGATCCCATCGGTTGTTCGACATTACCTCATTTATTCACAGTCGATGGATTGTACTATAGTACCTTGGGAGTCATCGACATCAATGGTGATTTCCCTCGCACTTGTTAACGGTTACATCAATGACCAGTAATCAAGTGGTTTCTACCATGTTCGACTTCGACACATGTAATCACATGGTTAGATTCATACTTTGGGCGATGAGATTAAAGACCCTGGATGTTGTCTTTATGATCCAGGTTGCGATGGAGTATGTATAATTTTCGACACATAGATCCACTGTGTATGTTTCGTGGCTATGTCATTTTGATTGAACATTTGTCGCACAGATCCACAATGTATTTGGGTGGCTATGCTATATTATGACTGCATGGATCCACAGTGTATGATTGGTGGCCATGACCTTTGTTTATGATGTCATAAGTCTATGATCTGAGTATGGGAATGCCTACCTTGGGAATTGGTATACATGATATTCTATTGATGCTTGGGTGTTTGCAGGTTTCCGATTAGATGTGCTCTTGGTTCTCGACACACAGATGCAGCTTACAAAGTCTATTGATTGTCACTAATTCCACTCTCAGACTTTGGGGGGCATTCTGTTATCCGCAATTTTGGTCATTGTGATGATGTCATGATGATGTTATGATGATAGAAAATCAATCTCTTCACTAAGAATACTTTCCTGAAAGAAGTTACATTTGTCTGCTTCCAAAATCATGCTTTTAAGGGATGTTCGCGGGCTACCTATGTATTTGCCTGCGAGAATGCCTGATTCTCGCAGTCTGATTTAAGCTGGGGTGCAAACCTCTCACACTGTAACTAATAGCTAGGGTGCGATCATGTTCCAAAGGAAGGAAAAAGATAAGATCTCGAATATTCTAGAAGGGAATCTTCTAGAAACATGAGTTGGCTTCGAATGGTTATTCAAGTGCTAGCATTCTAGATATCTTGGGATCATTTCCTATCCAAGTAACTAATCTATATTCTCTTATATATTGAGGAGATTGCTCATGGAAAGGGTTAAGCAAACAAGCAGCAAGCTAGCTATAGATTGATTAGAGAATTAGTGCAAGACTGTATGGAGGACTGATGCTACAGAAGCAAGAGACAACATCAAGGTCATCACAAGTGGTTGATTTTATTCATGCATGAGAAAGTGTGTGTGTCAGAGCTAAGAGCCATCGAAAGGAGACCTATGACATCAAGGCTCAGGTTGTAAGTTTCACTTTCAATTAATTCAATACAACAATATGTCCCTTTCCCATAAAGATCATGTCACTTTATTACATAACTCCTTGATCATATGTATAGACTAGCTATCGAATATATTAATCTGCCTTTACTTCAATTGGTTTGTTCTGTTGTGATCTGGATGGGACAAGAGCATTGGAGAAAATCTTGGAACAACAGAGATCTAAGGAAAGCGTTCATAAGGTATGTCCATAATCCTTACCTCTTAGTTCATTCAATAGGCTAGATCTAGGGAAAGTGTATTATTCTGTCTTGTTTTGTTCTAGATCCAGGTGGATCTAGGGAGATCGGTTTGTGTCCGCACTCACGGATTTATCCTATAAAAGCATGGATCAAAGCATGCTTGAGAGAATTGAATGACCGTTGGGAAGTGTCATCCCAGATGAAGGGGATGTTCTTTTGCAGAAGCCGCATAAATCCTTTAGTGATCTCGGCATAATTGCAGATGAAACGGAGGAGAAAGTTTTCTTTGCCTTGCAAACTTTGGAGTTGGGTTAAGTTGGTAGGTGGGGGTAAGGATAGGATGGACTTGATATTTAAGGGATCCACCCTGATCTCGTCTTTGGAGACGATGAAACCGAGGAGTCGACCGGATTCGATAGTGAAAATGCATTTATGGGGGTTCAGGCGAATACGATAAAAACAACATCGACGAAAAATTGCCCGCAAGTGACCAATGTGATCAGGTCGGTTGGATGAATGGACGGGTAAATCATCGAGGTAAGGTTCCATGATATGTTTGATGTCGTGGAAATCATACGACATGGCTCGCTGGAAAGTAGCACCAGCATTTTTAAGGCCAAACGGTAGCTTTCGGTAGGTGAAAGTTCCCCAAGGGCAGATGAAGGTTGTCTTATGTTGATCAGCAGGTAAGATCTCAATCTGGTTATATCCACAAAAGCCATCCATGAAAGAGAAGATTACACTTTCGGTGCAATTATCGATGATTTGATCGATGAAAGGCGTAGGGTAGTTGTCCTTGGGACAAGCTTTGTTGAGATCTTGATAATATACACAAACACGGATGGTCCCTTGTTTCTTGGCAACTGGAACGAGGTTGGAGACCCATTCCATCAAAGGGACGGGGTAGATGAAGCCAGATTTTAGAAGTTTTTCAACTTCTGCCTTTATAGCTGCCATTTTCTTGGGATGAACTGGGCGGAGTTTCTGTCGAACCGGTTTTGCGTCAGGGTAAGTCTTGATTCCATGTATGACGATTGAAGGGTCAATCCATGGCATTTCCTCATAGCTCCATGTGAAGACATCGCGGAATTCCTTGAACAAAGCGGTGTAAGAAACTACTTCGTCGGGCGTGCAGTTAGCACCAAGATTAATGTTTTCCACGACACCTTCTTTGACTGAAATGTCAATTGTGAGTGTAGTCGAGATGTTACCCATGTTCCCCTCAGAGAAAGTATCTTGTGTGAGGATAGGGGATTGTGGAGCATCGATAACATCAGGGGGGGAGACAGATCGTATGTCTTGCACTTCTTCCAAAGGCAGAAGAAAACAGGATCGATGGTGATTGTCATCCCAGGGTAAATCATCAATACTGAGCATTTCCATAATAGATTCGTCCGAAGGAAAAATGTGGGAAATGTAATCGATGATAGATGACAGGGAATCCAACCACGAGGGAACTGAGTAAGCATCGGGTGCCAATGAATGTGAAGTGTTTGAAGAGGGAGAGGTAGATTGAATAGCTACGTATGCGGCCTCGGCTGGGCTGAGTGGCATTGTGTCACTGAGCACATCGAATTCCAAAGGACTAGGTACAATCCACGGATCAGATGATTCCAAGGATTGATAAGGCATAGTCGAGATCATGTTGACGACAGCAACGTGGTGTGCAGTAACTGGAAGTGGTGTAGGGAAAGTACCCATAAGGCTAGAATCTTTCAATAAGCCAACACCAATGCTTTCATACGTAACTAGGTGGTCTCCCAAAAAAGGAATGTTGTTGGTGACAGGAATGCGAGCGTCGGGTGTAAAATAGTCAATTTGATCGATGGTGACAATTTTTCCTTGATGAGGGAATTGTACGCATAAAAACACCGACGAGGCGACAACAGTCATGGCATAGAACCAACTTCTTCCGAGTAAGAGGTTTTAATCGAGCGGAGCATCGACCACCTCGACATCAACAGTAACAGTTTTACCTCCCAATTGAACGGTGAGGGATTGCAGTAATCCGTGAGGATGGAAACCTCATCCATTGAAATCGCATGACATTGTAGGGGATTTGTTAAGGGCTGGTGATTTTAGACCTTTCCAACAGGCTAGAGACATGACACAGGTAGAGGCTCCCTCATCCAGGATAGTTCGGTGGATTTATTGATTGTGAACAATAACATCGATTTGGAAAGCTAGCTGGTGGGAGAGTCGCGGTTGATGATCATCCAGGTTAAACGTGATGTAGTTTGATGACTCGGGATCGAAAGTGCCAATAGCGGCTAAGAGCGTCCTATGTTGGTTAGGACAATGTTGTAGAACTTCCAATGCGGACATGGCACATGGGGCTTGGGCCAAATCTTCTACAATATTGTAATTTTGGGCAGCCCGTGAGTTAGGATTGAAAGTGGATTTCTGGATAGTACCCTTAGGAGGGCGTAATATGGAGTCAAACGAGGGTTTCTCGATCTGAAGTGGCCCAGGTGGAGGGATAACAGATGGAGGATTAATAGCAGATGGTGAAGGATCTGGCGAAGAACCATTAGCAGTCTTCGACTTGTCGGGTTTAACTAGTGTGTCGTATGTCGCAGAACGAGTGGTTAGATTAACCCCATTAAACATGTAAATGTGGGCGTTTGTCGAGGCGTCATCAGGGGGTTGGTTGGAACTGCCCCCCGGCGTGGGGGTTTGTGCAACCAAAGATTGTTTTTGCGGAAAAGGCTGAGTGAGCACAGCGGGTTGTGAATTTCCTTTGAAAAGTTTGGCCACTTCATCGCGATGTGGGCAGTCTCGAGTGTAGTGATCGTCACCGCAAATGAGACAATGGAATTTCGGTTTTCACTGTGGTTGTTTTTTGGCAACAGGTGTTTGCGGTTGGTTTTTGGGTTGTTCGTTGTTATTGTTCTTCTTTGTTTTGTTTCTCTCTTTCTTCTTGCCCCCAAGTTGTTGTGAAGGGGTTGATTGGACCGCATTCACATCAGAGACCTGAGTTTGGGTGGGGGTAGAAGAGGGTGCATTCGAACTGGGAGTAGCCGTCGAAGCAGGCCGCTGAGTCGTTCGAGTGGACTGTGTGGTAGATTGGGTTTTGACGGAGCCGATAACTCCATCCACATGTGAAGCAGTCGATGGTTTGGATGGATCATTAGTGGCATGGGTAGCATTCGGTATCAACTCATACAGAGTACTAGATTGTGAATAGACTAAGTCTAAGTACTGATCTCGGGCGATGGCTTCTTCCTCGGTGACCACACCGCCCATGGCAACATCACGAGCGATCTGGGGTAGTAATGATTTCGTGAACCATTCCGCTAATAATTGGTCGGGGATGACCGCTTTGATTAGCCTTCATCATCGTCTCCATTCATGGATATGATCGGAGATATGTATAGAAGTTTTCTGACGAAGGGAGGTTAATAGTTCGGTAACCGTCTCATATCGAATGGGTAGTTGGAAGTGTGTGAGGAAGGACATGGCGAGGGAGTTGAAATCGTGAAAAGATGCACGTGGTAATTCAATATACCATTTTGTTGCGGAACCCGTAAGTGTTTGTTGGAAAAGACGCAAACGAATAGAGTCGTCCATGAGGGAGTTGGATGAACACCACAAATGGAAAGTCATCACGTGGTTGTTTGGGTCTTCTACGGATTTTCCGTCGAATTTTGGGATATCAGAAGGAAGTTTTGCTGGAATAGATGGCCAAACCGGAGAATAATAAATGGGATCATTCGTTAACCGAGACAAGTATGGAAGATCCAGGGTAGCCAGAAAAGGTAGTTGTCGGTTAACCTATGGGTAGTGTTGGTGTGGCAGGGGTACACCAGTGGGGCCCATTACCGGTTTATGTGGATAATTATAACTAGTGGGCCCTCTCATATGAGGTTGGTTTTGACCAAGGTACGCAGGATTTGAAGTGTTTTGAGAAGCATGTGTGAGCGGAGGATAACCGGATGGGTTTTGAGGGTTATGGGTTGGGTTGGGCATTTTTCCATAAGGAGGTTGTTGCGGAGCCTGAGAATTTTGTCCTGCCAGGAATTGTGGGTTTCCTGAAAAAGGAACGTTCCATGGATTAGGTGCGGCAGGCAAATTTTGTCCCGTGGAGGCATGTGGATTTCCTTGAAAAGGGACGCTCCACGGGTTGGGTGCGACAGACACATTTTGTCCTTGTGGTTGATGGTGGACTCCAACTTGAGGTTGCCCCTCAGCATGAGGGTGCCCCACGAATGGAATTTGTCCTCCGGAGGGGGGATGCCCCCCAGTTTGAGGTAGAGTTCCTGGGATCTGAAAGCTAGATGCCAATGACTGACCAATGTTGCCGATCGGGTTAGGATCACCAAGGCCAGTCCTCCGGGTTGTTGGATAGGTATGGAACTTCCCGGTACAATTTGAGTAGTGGTTTGGGCAGTGGTGGTAGCGGATGCATTCAGTGCCCTAAATACAAAAGGGAGATTAGGTCTTGGTGTTACAGGTGTTCCAATCCGGGCTTGATTAACTACCGCATTACTGACAGGGATAGTCGAAATGTGCGGGGCCATTGTTGAATGGGCCATCTGGAGGGGAATAGTAGTCCTTGGGCCAATGAACGGTATGTTCAGACCAACGGTTGGTGTGGCTGTAAAAGTGGTAGTACCGGTGAAGTGATTTGGGGGTACAGTGTAGGAAAAAGATGCGTTGGCACCTTCTCCTGTTCCATAAAGATCTCGTACCAAGCGTGGTGGACTCCGAACAACATCTGCAGTCCAAAAAGGGTCATTGGCTAAAGGGTTTTGAGGAGAACCAGCCGGAATATCCGGATTGACAACAAATTCTCCGGCAGAATTTAAGTGGAGGATCTGTCGTTCGTATCCCTCCGAAATGCGATAAGCTTCCGGAGATTTGAAGACAATTCAAAAATTCTCCAAAGGGATGGGAACTTCTTCCTGGGAAATTGTAGTATTATGAACCTCGCTCTGTTGAGGAGATTCCTCCGTAGAATGAGGGGGTAAAGGGGTGTTTCCTTCCATATTTTCTGGAGGAAGTCCCTGTAGTCTCCGCAAGCGGTGTGGAGGGTCGATGTTGGTGGAAAAGAGTCGGCGAAAGAAATCTATGGCCAACTAGCGAAAAGAAACAACACATGCTAAAAAATCTAAGAATCACAACCAAGCAAACAGGGCCTTCTTTTGATGACCGTACTAGTTGGTGATGAAATCCAACATCGCATGATCAAGTCCAAAAGGGGTGGGGGTAGGGTGGAACAGTTACAATGGCGACCTTCTTAACAGATTTACGCCTTGGTGCAAGCTTCCACGCAGTAATTGTGGATTTACCCTCCAAGGAGCCTGAGTGAGTTTGCTCAATGTCTGTTCCAGGTACAGTGAGACTTCCCGTTACCATCACCTTGTGTAAGACCCTAAATATTATGTCTACTAAGGTTACCAATTCGCAGTCATCCCCTCGAAGGGAACAGACGACAGTCCGATCGGAACGTGCAGGCAGGGTATCAAGCCTGAAATCAACTAGAAGGCTTCCACGCAGTAATTGTGGATTTACCTCAAAGTGACCCCCATAATACGATCCAACCACCACAATCAGCTAAACCACGGAGGGTTAGTCCCCGTAGCTTAGCCGAATGCGACCTCGTGCGTAACCCCTGTGTGAGAGGGGGATCCCAGGCAGACTTATATGATAACTGGATTTGACTCTCCCTAACTCAGGATGCTACTGTTTGTTTTAGAAACTTTGGAGAGTTATGCTCACAGCCTAATCCAAAGTACTACACCTATTCTACTATTGGTGGAGGATCTTAGCAAAGAAAAAATTCTAGATAATTTTTAATTAGCGTTGATTTTTATGGATGTTCTTTACGCAAAAGGGGTGTATGGGAGTGAAACAAATGGAATTATGACTCAGACCCAAAGAATTCATCGAACATGATAAGCAGTCATTTCCTTTTGATGAACGCCTATCTAAGGGAGAGAGAGAGTTCTTTTCACTAACAAGCACAACTACGGAGTGTCCTCAAATGATTCTTTTTCTCAAACAAATACTGATGTAATGCAAAAAACTCTTTAAAATACCTTCTAATATGCACAATCAATCATGCTTTTTCATTTTTTGTATATGAGTTAAAGATCAATTCAACACAATGCTTTTCTCACTAATTGTCTTTGTATGAATGAAAATCAATCTAGCACAAGCTAAAGTCATACAAACAATGCACCCTCTCGTTGCAATCAACACGAAAAAGCGAAAACGAAACAATCAAAGAGAAAGCAAAATTCACACCCAAAAAGCAAAAGTTGAAGCACAATGACCTTGACTGAAATCAATATAAAGAGGTTTATAGGCCTTTGATGACCTTCACCAAGATTTTTACTCAGCTGATGAGGAGAAAATAACAATGCATAGGTTTCGAATTTCACTCAAAAGGGAAAAACTCAATGAAAATGGTGAAGAAGGCTACAAGATCCAAACAGTAAGGTGATTTATTCTTCAATCAAAAGACATATGTCAAGCTTGAAAGAGAAGAAAAATTGACTCACTAGATCACTCAGCAAAAGAGACACAGAGGCAAACCCTGAAAAAGGAAGTTTTGGAGGGTTATTGGGCCAAAAAGAGGTTGGCGCTCTATTTCCAAGGGCAAGGAGCATTATAGCACTCTGTGCTAAGGTATTAGGAGCGTTGGCACTCTGTCAACACTAGGTCAGGGGCGCCAGGGTCTAAAAGCTCCAGAAATGTCAAAAAATTCCAAAAATTGGGATTCAAACTTGACAAGTATGCTGAGTGTGACAAGGTAAGGAGCCAATCAGCTCATGAAACCAATCAAAAGAGGAGTGAACCAGGTCTGAAACAATCAAGGGACAGAACTAGGTCAAATGAGGAGGAATCAAGACAAGAGCTTTCAATTCGAGGCTATCTCCCCAGTGGAGTCGCCAGTTTCTGTTGTAGGAAAATCTCCCTGCGGACAGGTAGATCGCCTCTAAGGCTTGACCTTAACCCTAGACAGAAAAATGATTAACATGGACACTGACTTCCTTTCAAATCTATCTAAACTAATACATGAGAAGGAAGGATAACATAAGTACCTCTTAATCGACGTTCGTCCCTACACGCTCCGAGTTGCGCTCCAATCCTTTGCCCCTTGCTGAGTTCTGCAGGAAAACAAGATACGACCACTTCCTACTCTATTGATATTATCTTGAAAACAGATCTATCAATTAATGATAAGTTCATGCAACATCAGACACAAACTAGAAATAAACAGGCCAAGCATGTCATATTAATGAGAATAACGACAGCAGTGCTTACAATCGTAGATGGGAGTGTGACAGCTTCGTCAAGTCCTCTTCATCTAACCCTTGCTCGAAAGATCCACAACCCGGTTGATGGCAGCTTCACTGATCACTTCTCCTTTGGCTGACTGTGCGTTTCCTATGAGATCATAGGTTTCATGCTAGCAATTCTTCCCCCTTTCCACCATCATAGAGCTTGTTTATATAGGTTGGGAGGAGCTTAACCTCTTGAGTTATATTTAGAATAGGTTGGGAACCTCCTCCTAAGATCAGGGATCTGTTGATGAAACCAAGAATTTGAGTACAACTACCTCCTATCTTCGAAAGATCCTTTCCTTATTCTCCTCACCGGGATAACAACTGACCCAGATTAGGGAGGGCTCCTTCAAAAGGGGCATCAGAGCGCTAGAACGCTCCCAGAGAGGCTTAAGGGGAGTGCCAGCACTCCAAAAGTGGGAAGCGCTCCTGCAGAGGGGTAAGGAAGCGTTATAACGCTCCCTGAGGCCTTATAGGGGAGTGTCGGCGCTCCTAAGGCTATTTCAGGGGAGCGTTCCCTCTCAGAACTCTTGATTGGAAGCCCTCTTCAGGTGTTAAGAGATGTTTGACTCCAGTGAACCAGTTCTCCTTCTTCAAACCAAGTACATAAGGTGTTTTAAGTGCTTCCTTAGTGTCTTCATTAGGGCAGTATGCTCAAACAATATTTGCGACACTTGTACCAACTTGCGACACTTGCGAAAGTTGGAAGGAAGTTGCGACATTTACGATAATTGAGAGGAATATGCGACACTTATCCAGTTGAGTGATTTTGATGTGTAACAACATCATATTTACATATTATAGAAATATTTTCAAAAATATTCAAAATGATACGAATATACTGCCCGCATAACATCTTCATTCTCCCAAGTTGCATCCTCAATACTATACTAGGTCCATTGAACCTTTACAAGCCCTATCGGTTGATTCCAGAGTTGTTTGATTTTCTGATCCAGAATTCATACCGGATGCAATTGAAAAGCGCTTTCTTTCTCCACCTGAATCACATTCTAGTCAATAACATGATTAACATCAGGTATATATTTATTAAGAAATGATACGTGGTATACATTATGTATAGACATAGATGCAAGAAATGCAATCATATAAGCTACTAGTTCAATCCTCTCTAGAATTTCAAATGGCCAACAATATTTGGCTTCCAAGTTGGAATATTTTCCCAACTTCAAGCAACCTTTGTTGGCCTTCACCTTCAAGAAAACATGATCACCCACTTTAAATTCCCAGTTCTGCCTTTGTCAACATAGATTTTCTACCTATCTTGGACAACCTTTAAATTATGTTTTATCTTCAACATTTTCTCTTCCATTTCCCTGAGAGAATCTTTCCCAATCACCTCTCTCTTTGTCGAGTTGTCCCAAATTATTGGGGTGTTGCACTTTTTTCCATAAAGTGCCTCAAATGGGCTCATCTTCAGTGATGCTTGGTACCCATTCTTGTAGGAAAATTATACCAAGTGTAGATAATCTTCCCATTTAGATGGTTTGTCCATCACATACATCTTTAGCATATCTTTTATCATTTGGTTCAACCTTTCTGTTTTCCCATCAGGATCATAAGTTGTGATGAAGTTCGGATTTGTTCTTAACCCTTTGAATAATCCCCTCCATAACTTTGAGGTAAACTGTGTATCTCTGTCAGACACAATTATCTTGGGTATGGCATGCAAGTGTGATAATTCCCTCATATAAATATAAAAAACATTGGTTTCCTTGTGAGTAACCTTCATAGGAATGAAATGGTAAGTTGTAGTAAGCTTGTCCACCTCGACCATGATAACATCATGCTTCTTTCTTATTCTAGGGAATTTGGTGATGAAATCCATTGTCACCACTTCCCACTTTCACTCAGGAATGGACAATGGCTTCAAAAACCTAGTTGGGTGTCTATGATTAGCCTTGAATTTTTGACACTCCAAATATTTATCAATGTACTCAACAATATCCTTTTTCATGCCTAGCCAATAATATTGTCTCTTTCCTGGTACAACAACCACCATTAACAACTTTCATATTAATGTATATTCAATAATAGAATAATCCTAGCCTTATTATTTTATATATGTATATTAACAAATTATAATTCATCAATTCATATTTTTATGCACTAATAATGCATCATTAGCATGCTCCTAAATCCATTTTCTTGTCAATTTCATGTAATATGTATGGTTGTCCAACAAGCCATAAAATAATTTTTCTATAGTAATTGCAACAACCTCTTTCTCTCTGTATCACTTTTCTTTGTTTTTCTTAGAAGTCTTCAATTCTTCCTGGATCTACTACTATACCTTGTGCCGAAATAATGTGTCCCAAGTAATGGATCTTTTCTTGGTAAAAAGAACACTTACTAAGATTGGAATACCACTGATTTTCCCTTAGCACTTGCAATATCAAGCTTAGGTGATGTTCATGCTCTTCCTCTGACTGAGAATAGATAAGTATGTTGTCTAGGAATACTATGACAAACTTATCCAAATAATTTATGAATATTCCATTCATTAAGCACATAAATACAGTTGGTGCATTGGAAATTCCAAATGGCACCACTACAAATTCATAATTCCCATACCTAATTCTAAAGGCTATCTTATTGATGTATTCTTCCTTGATTGTTACCTAATGGTACCCTGATCTCAAGTCCATATTTGAAAATATTTTTTCCCCTATTATATGATCAAAGAGATCATCAATTATGGGTAGAGGGTACTTGTTCTTTACAGTGGATTTATTCAGTTGTCAAAATTCAATACACAACCTCAAAGTTCCATATTTCTTTTTGACAAATAGTATTGGTGCTCCCCAAGGTGAAACACTTGGACGTATAAACCCTTTCTTTAAAAATTTTCCAACTACATTTGCAATTCTTTTAATTCCGGTGTACTCATTTTGTAAGGTGTTTTTGATACCAGGGCAACTTCTGGCACTAAATAAATAGAGAAATATATCTCCCTCCTGGGTGGCAACCCTGGTATTTCTTGGAATACATCTTCAAATTCTTGTAGTACCAAAACTTATTCAAGGCTTGGCACATTTGTATTTTATGGTTCCTCCACATGGGCTGCATACAATTGACATCATTTTCTAAAACATCTCTTCAGCTGTAAGCTTGAAATATCCCCTATAGAGATGGGTCTTGGAACTCCTTTCACAGTGCTATGTTTTCCTTCTTCATTCAGACATGTAATTGTCTTGTTACGACAATATAGGACAACATGATGATTGTCCAACCAATCCATTCCAATTAGAATATCATAAGATCCCAATGTTATATATTTAGATCAGAATTAGTATTCACACCATTAATACTCATGGAACAACCTCTGACCATATCATGGATTCTCCTTTTGGTTCTAGTGGCTAGTTGAACAATAATTGATTTTTCAGTCTTAATTTTCTCCAAACGTAATCTATCCACTATTTTAGGATCAATGTAACAATGAATTTCTCCTGAATCAATTAAAATAGCAACATGTTGATTAATGATATTACCTTCCACCTTGATCATATCGGATTGGTACTTTGCTTGTCAATCATATAAGGCTGCATAAATTCTTCCCATGTCTTCTACTATTGTAGCCTCTTGGATGTTGTGCATGGCCTTCATTTTGTCCTTTCTGTGAGGGAAATCCTTGTACATGTGATATTATTTTCATCCCAAAAATTGGATTGGTGGTCTTCCCCTTTTTCCCAAGGAGTCTTCTCTCTTGGATTCATCCTTAGCATACTAGTCTTGATGATTTTTATTAGGGATATTTCTATTGAAAGAAGGTTTGAATCCCTTCCTCCTCTGATTAGATTTCTCCTTCTTATTATCCTTCCAATATTTCTTCATGGATTCTTTTCCCTTTCCTTACTCATATAGGTACTTAGCATTCCTGATTTTCTCAGTCAAATTTCTATGATGCAAACCCCCACCCCTCCTAGGGGGATCGCACAACCTCCTAGTCTTAGGATCTTCTTCTGGAGTCAAATTAGCTCTTGTATTTATGTTGGATCCTCTCTTAATGTACACATGACCTTTTATATTTCTTAATGTATGTCCAACAAAACCCGTGAGTGCTTTACTCTAATCCCCTCTCACCTAGAATCAAAACCACATGCACTATGTTAAGAACCAAATATCAATATAGCATAGAAAAACCTCAGAAAAAGTACTCAACGCCTTGAAAAAGAGATAATTTCAGATAATAAGCCTCTTTGAGAGGGAAACCTCATTTTACCCCACTTAAATGTTCAAGTACAAGATGATTCAAAATGAAAATGTCTCCTTGGTATATATAGGAGACTAGGAGGTATAATTACAACTAATGCCCTAAATCCGACATAAATAAAATAAAATTACTAATATAATATGCCCCAATTAAGGGGTGATGAGCCAATATTATGTCTTAACATGCCCCTCCCCTTGAGAAAAGTGTTGTACGCAATGCTTGAGTAACTCTGGATGATTCTGTATAAAAGGCTCATCTTCCCAAGTGGAATCTTCAGCCGGTAGTTTCCTCCATTTAATGAGATACTCTGAAATGGATCTATTCCTCGGCTGTCGAATTCTTGTGTCAGTGATGGATTCAGGCTCCAATATGATTTTTTGTTCCTCATCAAGTTTCGACAATATAGTTTGAACTAGGATCTTGTCGCCTATAACCTTCTTTAAGCATGAAACATGGAAAACTAGGTGTACTCGTGAAGATGCAGGCAACTCCAATTTGTATGCCATAGTACTAATCTTTTGCAATACCTTATAAGGGCCATAGTAATTTGGCGATAATTTATCATCCTTCTTGGCTTTCTTGAGGGAAATTTGTTTGTATGGTTGTAGTCTTAAAAACACCCAATACCCTACTTCAAAACTTCTTTCACTACGATGATGATCTGCTTGTTGTTTGATGCGATTCTATGCCATGGTGAGGTTGTCCTTTAAGATTTGGAGAACTTGTTGTTGATTCTCGATGTGATCTTCCACTGCTTGAACCTTATATTTTTCTTTTACAGAAGAAGTGATGGAAGGAGGGTGGTATCCATAAAGTGCCATAAATGGTGTCATTTTTGTTGTAGTATGAAAGGAAGTGTTATACCACCATTTTGCCAAGGGTAACCATTTGAACCATTATGTTTGTTTATCACAGACAAAGCAATGAAGGTAGCCTTCTAGACATTTTTTCACTATCTCAGTTTGTCCATCAGATTGAGGATGATAGGATCAACTATGTGCCAATTCAGTACCCAAACAAGAAAACAATTCTGTCCAAAAATGTCCAGTGAAGATGGGATCTCTGTCACTTACAATAATCTTTGGGTTGCCATGCAGCTTTTGAATTGTCTCCATGAATGTGGTGGCAACTGTACTAGCTTTGAAGGGATGAGAGAGTGCACAAAAGTGTGCTTACTTGGTCAGTCTATCAACAATCACCATGATTACACTCTTTCCTTCAGACTTTGGTAACCCTATGATGAAATCCATGGAAAGCTCCTCCCAGCGCTGACTTGGGATGGATAATGGTTGTAAAATACCTAGGGTCTTAATTGTTTCCACCTTATTTTGTTGGCAAACCAAACATTTTTCCACAAACCTTTGAACATCAGTTTTAAGGCCATCCCAAAAAAAATCCTTCTTGACTCT
>ML785408.1:235786-306450 GCA_009831015.1 Picea engelmannii
GGGAGACAATGATTTAGAGAGAGTTAGGGAGGGAGAAGTAAAGGGAGAAGGGGGGGAGAGAGGGGAAGGGGGAGAGATGGAAGGAATGTTGATTTTTCATATGAGATGATATGTATGATAGATATATTATTGCATTGATGAATGTTCCATATATATAGAACATATGGTGACCATCCATGAAAGGATTCGTCCCTTGGATAATTAATAACTATTTATTATTAGCATTTACTTATTATATATATTATTTAATAATAAATAATTATATTATTAATTATTAATCTAATATAATGTCTTCCCGATGTAGTCCAGACATTAACACTCCCTCTCAATGAGGGAGACATTCTGCATCATGCCAAGATTGTCTATGAAGTATACAAACTTCTCCCTAGACTAATGACACCTTTTTGTTAGTCTTGGGAGTTGTCTCTCTCCTACTTGAACTGAGGAGAAACTCCTTCTGTGGCTCTCCCTCTAAACCAATTGACTATCTCTAAGATTAATCTCACTCTCGGTCTGCATGTGATAACATCTATCATCTTGAGTATTTATCATTCCTTATCAAATATCCATGACTAGGAAAAATACTACACCAGGGTTGTTCACCATAGGTACACCCTTGTGAGTGAATTTCATCCTGATGCTAAATGACATGTGGAAAGCAGCTCAAGAATGAGTCCATATTATTCCTTGTCATGATCAAGGAAGGACTACGACTGGGTCCATTTACCACAAGTACAAATTTGTGATAAATGTATGATATATCCCTTGGTCCACAACCCAATATAGGATAAGGTTCGACTAATGTTGAAGCATGAACACTCCCTCTTATCTAGGGAGGTATCTTTCCATGATGTCTTCTTCTAGTATTCCACTAACTACTCTGTAATCAACTAATAAGACACAACTATTTTCCAATGATAGGCATTCACTTCCAGTGGTACACAACCATTGTAGTAGCACACAACTACAATCTATAGACAAACAATATCCTCTAGTGGTACACAACCACCATAGTAGAAAATATTTTGTCACACATGGCACTACAATTTAAACTTCTAGAGGCTACTCCCTCTAGGAACACTAGGGTAAACTCCCCATAGTGTGAGACGTCAAGGTCAAATACCTCGAGATGTCCTCATGTGATCTCTACAAGTGACATTGGGATATAATCCCAAATGCACTTATCCCTTCTCAGATAAGTTTCCTCATAGATCAAATCATCTCAATCACATAGGATTACGATCTGGATAATGTTTGTCACACATGGCACTCCCATGTGGAGTTATAGAGGCTACTCCAACTAGAATCACTAGGGTCAAATCCCCATAGTGTGTGACATCAAGGTCAACTCCCTTGACATGTCCTCATGTGATCTCCAGAATAGATGTTAGGATATAATAAAAAAACCTCTTATCCCTTCTCAGATAAGTGTCCTCACATATCAACTCAACTCAGTCACATAGGAGTACAATCTGGAGAATGTATCAGGAAGCTAAAAACATCAACACTTCCTCTTAGCGAGGGAGGCATTCTTTGAAACTACAAGTATGTCACATAAGTACTTGAACTTCATCCTTGTTTGGTAAGAACATCAACAATATTCTCATCTATAGGAAGGTATTGCACCAATACTTCCTTTCTCTGCACCATGTCTAGAATGTAATGGTACTTGATCTCAATGTGTTTTGATTTGTCATGAAACATTAGATTCTCTGAGATCTTCACACCACTATCTTTATCATAATGAATAACGGTGGAATCTAGCACATGTACAAACAAATCTCCAAGGATCTTGTGAATCCACACTGCTTCATGGACTTCCACACTCAATCCAGTGTACTTCGTTTATGTGTTACTTAAAGACACAAAAGTCTATTTCCTGCTACACCAGGAAACCACGGAAGATCCCAAAGTGAAGCAACACCCAGAGGTTCTCCTCCATCCACTATGATCCCTTCCCAATAATACTTAGTATATCCTTGCAATCTCATGTCAATACTGGAAGTATATCTCATGCCATGTTCAAGTATGCCACACAAGTATCTCAACACATGCTTCACACTAATCTAGTATGTCTGTCTCGACTAACTCATAAACTGGTTAAGTGCACTCACTGCATAGAAAATATATTGTCTGATGTTAACCATATATATCAATGATCCAATCAATTGTTTATACTGGTTCAGATCAATCTTGTTGGAATCAGAAGAAGAAACACTTAGTTTCTTCATATTTGTCACCATTAGTGTAGCCATGCGCTTACAGTTCAACATCCCAAACTTCTTCAATATCTCAACTTTATACTTCCCCGAGCAATTAGGAAGATCTCATCATTTATCTACCACACTTCTAATCCCAAGAAGTAATGCATCATACCAAGGTCCTTCATCTCAAAATTAGAGGCCAATGCATACTTGCATTCAACAATAAGGCTCCTTGTGTTGGTGAGGAATAAAACATCAACATAGAGGACCAAAATTTAGGGACTCACTATTAACAATTTTGTAGTACTAGTTGGGATTAAGAACACTTTTTCTAAATCCCAAACTCATCAGGTGTCCATAAATATTCTCATACCAAGATCAAGGTGTTTGCTTGAGTCCATACATGGAATTCTTCAACCTACACACATGAGACTCCTTCGCATGTATCACAAAACCATCTAATTGCCCGCTGTATGATTCTTCCTCATTCTCTCTATTGAGAAGGGTTGTATTTACATCCATCTGATGTATTCTCCAACCAATGAATGTTTCAAGGGAAATAATCATCTGGATAGAATTGTATAGGGAAACAAGAGAAAATGTCTCCTTATAATCTATTCCCTTCACTTGACAGAATACTCTAGAAATAAATCTCATTTTTTTCTTCTCAATGCTTCCGTCAGTTGTGTATTTGATCTTATATATCCACTTGGAATTCATGAAAAACTTACCCTCGGGTCTCAGAACAATATCCCACATGTTAGAACACTTAGAATTTTTGA
Organism: Picea engelmannii; assembly: GCA_009831015.1. Taxonomy (NCBI): domain Eukaryota; kingdom Viridiplantae; phylum Streptophyta; class Pinopsida; order Pinales; family Pinaceae; genus Picea; species Picea engelmannii. The sequence goes on from ML785408.1 coordinate 238,773, forward strand.
ACTTTTGTTTCTTTTGTTTCTGCCTATTAGGAATAAAATTTCAACAAAAAACTCAGGAAATTGCCTTTTAATTAAATAAATCCTTGGTCATTATATATTAATAAGGTGATTACAATATCACTCGTCGATGTGTTGCACTAAGTTGATCAAACGGTTCTTGTGATCTCCAGAAATAAAATCCTCCTGAATTTTTAAAAGAAAACCTTTAACGGTCACTTCGGAGCTTCGCGCTTCGGGAGTTTCAAGAAAAGTAAACAACAAAAACCCTGAATCTACAAAGTCCCGAAGACAGTTCCTCATGATAATTTCTAAAATTACTTACGAATGAAGTCATAGGACATATGCCATTAAATCTTTTCTTGGGCTGACACATGGCACTTATTTTTAACATTTGTATGAGATTATTCGCACGATTTCAAGTGACATGTGTCACCCCTCCTTTCTTCACACATCACTAAGAATGACATCATCTCTTCCATGTCACTCTGAGAGATTTTCCTTCGGGATATTAAAAAAAAATTTGGTTCACAACCGTTGAAGTATCAAAGTGTCGGAGTTTTGGATATTACAAAAAAATAAAAGTGTTTCAAAGAGTTAATAAAAAATTGAACAACTATAATTAATCATGATTAAGTATTCATTAATCACTCTGCAAATTTGGTCTTTGGGATACTTCTCTTGTTCTACATCCAAAAATATTGAACATCGAAATGTCGAAGTATGAACCGCACTTTTAAACATATAAAATCCTGGAGCTCCAAAGCTCTGGAGTTCCAAAGCCCTGAAATATATATAATGGTTCGAACGTTTACTCTGGGAATTTGTCCTTCGGAGGATTTCTATCATCCTCCATCAAAAACCCCCGAATACTTAACTTTCGAAGTACTTAAGGCTAATACAATGTTTAAAGAAAAATTAATTAAAACATAAAAGTGATTAATTAGAGATTTACTTCTCCAAGAATTCAGCCTTCGAGAGTTTTCTTCCCTCTTACATTCAAAACCTTCGAACGCCAAACCACTGAAGTATTAATGACAATTATGATTGGCTAAAGTAAAATATTTGAGTAAATATTGTGATTTTACAGGTAATAAATTCCATTATATTTTTAATAATCTCTCTGTCAATAAATAAATACAAATATTGATAGACTTTATGAATAAAACATTTCAAATCTCAAGTCATTTTACCATTTTCAATTATAATTTTTCATTCAGCAAGTAAGAGCTTATAGACTTCTCTTGTTTTAGGAAGATTAATTTCATTTCCCTAAGGATTATGGTGCCACAAAAAGCTGCAAAAAAGCAATATGCATCAGTAGATGATTCCAATCCAGAAACAAACATTCTATCAGACACCACTTCACAAATTATAGACTCTAGCAAGTCTTGGATGTAGGTCTACGATATATCAGAACATAAGATTCTTATTTGTTTGAATGATTGTGTCGAGGAATAATATGAGTCCTTATTAGTAAATCTCATTATGGTATCACAGTAGGAACTATACAATATTGTTGCATGACCGAAGATTATACCCTATAATGATATGATAAGCTGGGCTCTGGAGCACGTCGAAATTCAAACCAGAAGCATTATCAGTTACTAGAAGACCTCTTTCGGCGCTTTTCGACCAGAGTACCTACAATTAATGTATAAACTTTATTCTACACCCAAATATAATTACAATGCAACATTTCTTTTGTATTTTGAGAGAAACGAATGCACTCAATATGACAAATATGGTCATGATATAATCAAGACCCGGTGGGGAAATCCCACCATGTTCAAAACTACACTCATGGTATGTATTCCATGATGTCCTTGGATGATCATATCGTATATATAGCCATGATTCTCTGTCATTTATTTGGGAGAAAAAACTATGAGCATTTCTCAGTTGAGTGGGTGGCTATAATGAATGAAGTGGTCGAAGGCTATGTTTTCAACAAGGAAAAAATGTTGTTGGACAACCTAGCCAAGGAGGTTGCTGAGTACAAATCGTTGAAATAAAAATGGAAACCTGCTCCTTTTTACATGTTTGCATACATCATAGATGCCATTTTCTTCATGACCCCATTTCCCCTCATGAATTGGAGTTGTAACTTGGCTAGTTCTGAGCCTATACATTTCTTCAACTCCAAACTATGGGAAGAAAATGATAAGGATTTATTTTATGAGAGTTGTCACAACGTAGTGGTACCTATTCATATAGTTATCTATGTCCACCCACTACATAGGATTTCAAAGAAGATTATTGTAAAATTAGGCACATTTGCAAACTGGTACATTGAAGAGAACTTTTCTTACATTAGAGTGTTTGGTTGCTCCATTCCTCATGCCCTTCCAAATTTTTTACCTAACATGATGGTGTGATGAGAAGTGGCATACCAAACAATAGCAAGAGGAATCACTAAGGAATTGAAAGTGGCTCAGAAAAAGGTATGGCCAACTTTTACCATTCAAGTTGGTATGTTTACATTGTTATATTTTCGTCATACCAAAGTCAAGGCTGCAGCCTTGGAAGATGTCCAATTAGTTGACATCAAATTCAAAAGACATGATCCAAATGAGGTGGTAGAGAATCATTTGGCTCAATTCAACATGAAAATATACATCCACAAAGAGTCTCCTTAAGATGAGGTTTTCAGGGGAGCTATATCCTATGAAGAAGTTCTAAATATATTGCCTCCTGACCAACACGGTGTTTTCCTCAGCTTCCAAAAGCATAGACAAAACAACTTTCCTAAGATTTTAAAAGGAGATTCAAGGCCCATTCCATCTTCATGGGAAGCTAAATCCATAGAATATCAACCAAGTTGTTCCACTGAGAACAAAACTAAAGAAGTATTGAAGAGTTTAGACGGATTATTTAAAGAGATAAAAACATCACTGTTAGGTCTACATGATCAATATATATTATCCCACTTTGAATCTTTCATGAAGCAGGGACAAGTTTTTACGCCTTCAACACCAGTTACTTCTGTTGACATCCCAAGCACAATAGTTCTAGAAATCTCCACCGCAATTATCTCTCATATTCCCTCATTAACTCCTTTAGCGACTAGTTTTAAAATTCCTAGTTCATAGGTTGTTCACATAGATGAACTTACTCCTGTTTTTCCTAAAGAAATGCCTCCCTCAATTTTTTTCTCAACAAGAAAAGGAAAGCTATTGTAAAGAAAAAATCTCAGCAAAAAGATGGAGTAATTACTAAAAGGCAAAAAATAGTGTATGATGGAAAAGGCCAAAATGATCCAAAGTTTGCCAAGAAGGTTGCAGATTCACTAGGGGCCTTCTCCAATGCCAACCAATGGTTAGTGGATAATCTGACCAAGAAACTGCAAGTAAAGCCTCTTTCGATGGAACAATTGCAGAATGAAATGCTAAGCACAAAACATGTTATCAAGAGAAGAATGAATAATGATATAGAGAAAATCAGGTTAAATTATCAACAGTAGATGAAGCAGTTACAGGAGAAACTCGAGTTGATTTACCAAAATTCATAGACCAGAAAAGCCATGATTACTCAGTGGGACAGTTTGATAGAACATATGCAGGACAAATTAGTCATAATGGAGAACACAACAATAGACATCACTTCTTTAAAAGAAAAAGCATCTGAAATCAATGCGAACTTGGAAGTTGTCCAACATAATCTATATCAAAAGGTGAATACTATTCAGACATACTATCAAGCAATAAATATATCTCTTAAAAGTATTTATGTGAAAGAAAAGGATTCTGGTGTGTCTAGATCCAAGTTTCAGGAATTGATTATATGGAGGCAGAAATCCAATATCCCTGGTCTCACCCCTTTCTCACAATATGAACAAGTGAAGGGTGAAATGGCCTTGAAATTTTTGGAGATGAACCTAGAAGAAAGAAAGAAGCTTTCCAGAGAGGCAAAGGAGACTTGTCTGAATACCGTGTCTTTTGTAGAAAAAAAATTGGTTGAATTTGAAGGAAATGATATCTCAAAGGCACTTGGGCAGATCGAAATAGAAATGTATAAAGAAAACTCCAGAAAAAATAAGGAAAAAATTCAATCTGTCATCCAATAGATGAATCAGATTGATTTTCTCAAGATTAATGAGTTGTTGGTGAAGCCTAATTCAGAGTATCAATTTACATTCTAGGAAGTAAAGAAGATCTAGGAGAAGCTACCACTAGTACACAAGAAGGTGTTTTCCTTCGAATTGAACGAGAACGTTGAACCTTCGAGATTTTTGGTAGACTTGATGGATATGTGTACCCAGTTGAATGAACAGAGGAAAGAAAGTGTGGCTGGGAGAAAATGAAGGAGCATATGAAGTGCCATCGCATCAAATCATAAATCAATAATATCTGCATTTTTTTTTCCATTTGGATTGTATTCTATATTTAGAGAAGATATTGTGGAAAGTCTACCTACTTTTAGTTGAGACAATTTTTGTATAAATAGATAGATCTTAGATCTATTCCTGGCTTCTTCTGGCCTAATGTAAAAGAGAGAACCTATTGAATATTAATACAAGAGAAGATAAATATTCTAAGTTTCATTTCATTTGAGTTATGTGTTTTCCATCTGCTTCCATCTCTTATTATATTCCTTCTATAGTTCTTGGAGAGTGAATGATTACAATTTAGTAATACATTGACTGTGATATTAATACATCAGAAGTCCATTCAGTTACAATATTTCCTCTGTTCTTACTATGAGTAAAAACAAGACCTCTGATCTGTGTGAATTGTTGCATTATTAAACTTCTTTCAAGGGTACATATTATATATTTATTCTACTACAAATGAGGTAATACTTATCTGTAATTGATACCTTTCTTTATTTTAACATTTTTGTCAATCATTTCTATATCATTTGAAATTAAATTTATGACTCAAATAATGAAATACTGCCTCTGTACTGTCTTATCATAAATTTCACTTTAAGTTATTTCTCAGAAAACTCTATGTAGAAGAAATCACTTATAAAACATTTCATTTAAATCTTTGATGCCTGACATTATTTGTTGAGCCTAGAATCAATCTCTCGAACATCTTTTTGGCGCCATTATCGGGGATAGAGAAACAAAACCATTTTTTCCCTGGGAGAACGACAACGTTAAATTTTGGTATTTTATGGTGAACAAATATTGAATACATGGATAAGTATCACTTTATATTTCACTTGGTGACTCCATTGTAGGAAAAGATGGCATTTGGTCGAAAAAATACTAGGAAAAACCTAGACGAAAAGAAGACTATGCCAGTTTTGGATCCTGAAAAGTTGTTGAAACTGAAGGGATATCTTAGACAAACTTCTGCATCAGTATGTAAGATCTACCAACCTAAGGTTACACAAGTTAATGTTAATATTCCTGTTGAAGAACTAATTCTTAAAGAAAAATTTCAAGTTCATTCTGTAGAAGCATCAATAAGTAAATCTGAAGTTAAATTGGAAACTTCGGAAGGAATTATTCCTGAAGTAAAATTTGAAATTATCTAGACCACCCCTATCTCGTTGATAGATACTTTTACCAGTGAAAACAAAGAATCCTTTTCAATCCATAATATCTTTTGTACATATTCGATTCTTTCTCTTCCCGAAGTAAAAGTTTTTGTTTCCAAAAACCCTGAAGATTATTTTTTATACTCAGATTCATCCCCTATTAATTTTCCTATCTATACATTTGGTAAATATGAGAGAGTGAGTTCAAGTTCTCTTTTCCCCCCTAATTTAGATCTTCCATCACCTTACAATCATTTATCTTAACTTCGTTCACACCGTCCCGAAGCAGTCAAAAGTTTAGTAGATTAGTGTTTTGAAGTTTTTGGTAATCTCTTGTTTAGTCGAATTTCTTCTCCTAGAATTTCAATGGATGGTCCTGGAGGTGCCAAAGGTGGAGGGGCTGGTGGACATGGAAATATACTAGTTCATCCTCCAAGGATATTTTCCAAGTTTGCTGCTATATATGCTCCCTTGGCTCTTCTTTCTATCCTACATGATTTCCTGATATTTACATGAAGAGCCTCCCCAAATTCATGGGTGAAGGGGATTTGATAGCAACAAAGCATATAACATTTTTTTACCAATTCACTGATATCCCTAGTATTGAGCATGAATATGTTTACATGAGACTATTAATACAAACTTTTGAAGGACAGGTAAGAAATTGGTTTAGAGGACTTCCACTGGACTCTATACCATAATATAATGATATAGAAAAAATATCATAATATAATACCTTCTTAAGGCAATGGGGTGAGAAAAAATATCATCTATATTACTTAACAAAATTCAGAGACTTGAGAAAGAAAACATCTGAAACCATCCTAGGGTTTATTCAAATATTTAATAAACTTTATCACAATATACTGACTAAAGTTAAACCTTCTCAGCGAGCTGCAAAAGTCGCTTTTGCAGGGGATTTTGATTTCGATTTCGCTCTAATTTTGAGAGAAAGAAGAGCCACTACTTTAGCATGTATGAAATATGGTTCTATAGATATTGAATCCAATATGATAGAATCTAGAAAGTTAAAAAATAAATTTGAGATAGGAACAAGAGAACCCATGCGTTTTAAAGAACAAGCAGGGTCATCTGGCTCTGGAAAAATTTCTTCATAGGAAAAAATGGACGAGATGGAAAAAATTATTAAAGACTTTTCAAACAAAATTTCTAGGATGGAAATGGAAAAAGTAAAAATTGATCCATATGCTAGAAATCAATTCAGGAGAATTCCTAACATAAATTCTCGTATACAACAAAGACAAATAAAGAATGAGGAACAAAAGATTCAAGCTCCTTTTAAAACTGAGAATCTCATACAGGGAGATGAAGTGAGAGATTATGACAAATTAGATGAAGATCTAAACAACCTCAGTGATGATGATCTTGAGCCTCACCTAACCAAACAGGATTATGAGAAATCCTTAGATCTAGAATCTCTATTTTATGAGGATGAAATATCAACAATTTGGTATACTCTACATACAAAGGTCTTGTTGATTCAATAACGGTCGAGCTCCAACATAAATATGATTTGAGGCCAAGAGAAAAAAGTTCTATAAATACTTGTTACAAATCAAATAAGGAAACAGTTACAAAACCATCAACTGAAACGCAAGTTGCCAAAATAAATCAAGTTGAAACAAAAGAAGTATAGACGAAGAAGCCAGAAAATAAAGAAGTCGGAGTTCAGACTAGGGAAATTGAAAAATCAATTGGGACTTTCAATCTAGAAAATGAACTGAATAAACTTAAAATTCCAATTCCTCTGGTTGAAATTGCTAGAAATCCGATCTATAAAAAGCAAATCGCAAAAGCAAAAAAAAATTATGATGTTGAATTGCAAGCTGATGTTATAAACTTGCAAGATGAAAAACCTACAATCGTGTTTGGACCACACATTGAGAATAATAAATATTTTTTTTCTCCTTTCTATATTACATTGATTCTTCATGATCATTTACTACACAATTGGATGTTAGACTCAAGAGTTTCACATAATTTGATGCCTAATATTATCATGGGAAAATTGAGCCTTCAAATTACCAGACCTTATCAAGATCTATACTCTTTTGATTCTAAAAAGGTTAAGTGTCTGGGTATGATTAAATATTTAGTTGTAAATCTTTCTCAGGTTCTTGTGAAAATTATTCTTATGGATGTGATTATTTTTGACATTTATTCCAAGTATGGAATGATTTTATGAAGATCTTGGGGTGCCAAGTTAGGAGGATTGCTCCAGCTAGACATGCCATATGCTACAGATCCATTTTTTTGTGGACAATTTACTCGATTTTACAGAGAAACTCGACTGGATTATATTGTAAGTGACCCCCAAAACCCTAATAACTATTCATTCTATGTTGTTTATCAAGTCTAGGCAATTGTATATTATCCATATATGATGATTTTGAAGAATGTATAGAAGAAGAAAATAAAAAAATATAATTTTCAAAGAAAAATATAAATTTTAGAGGTATGATGTGGAAAATGTTATTTTATGGTGCTTCATCTTGCGAAGGAGAAAGAGATGGAGTTTTATTTGAGGCACCAGGTGATGAGTATTACATCCATTTTTCTTATAGATTACAATGGGATATTGATTATACCAATAATGTGTGTGAATATGAATCTTTAGTTTTAGGATTAGAAGTTGCAAGAAAACTAAAAATCAAACATTTGATAGTTTATGGTGATGTTGAGCTAATTTTAAAACAAATAAAACAAAAATACCAAGATAAGCATCTGAGATTGAGCTCTTATAGAAATTGTTCTTAGGATCATGCATAAAATTTCTTCCGGCCTTTTAACATCCACTATATTCCCAGAATGCATAATCAAAAAGATGACTCCTTAGCCAAAGATACTGCAACTTTTGTACCACCTAATGTTTTGAAGTTGAAGTATCGTATTGAGATGAGACATAAACTTTCAATTCCAAACAATGTTCAACACTGGCAAGTATTCAAATATGATGAACAAATTAAGCAGTTTATGGAAATGGTAGATGAGTTTTTTGAGACCCACATTGATCAAGAAAATTAGAATGATCCTGCTTGGATTATGCAGGAAGGAGAAAATCCAGAAAAAGTTTCAAGATAAAATTGCAAATCATCGAATGATTTTACTTAAAAACAATCAAATTTCCAAAGGTATTATCCCTTTAGAAAGTTTGTTTGACCAAAATGATATACCTTTAAAGTCTACTTTGCAACCTCAACTTGAAGACGTTGAAGATTGTAACGTAGGAACAAATGAAAATCCCAAGATGATCAAAATATCCAAATATCTTTAGACTCAAATAACGAGTAAATATGTTGAGTTACTTAAACAATATAAAGATGTTTTTGCATGGTCTTACAAAGATTTAAAAACCTATGATACTTTTTTTATTGAGGATAAGATTCCCTTAAAGCCTAGTATTAAGCCTTTCAAGCAAAATATTAGACAGATAAACCCAATCCTTTTGCCAGTAATAGAAAACGAGGTTAAAAAACTCCTTGATGCAAAAAACATTGTTCCCCTCAGATAATCTGAATGGGTGGCTAATTTGGTCTCTGTTAGGAAGAAAAACATAGAGATAAGACTCTGTGTTGATTTTAGGAACCTAAATCAGTCTTCTCTTAAAGACAATTACCCCCTCCCAAAAATGGATCATGTTTTACAGAAGGTGGTAGGGGCTAATGAAATTTCTATGATCGATGGTTTATCAGAATACAATGAGATTTTTATTCATGAATATGATAGAGAAAAGACTGCATTTACTACTCCATGTGGAACTGTTATGTATGATAAAATGTTTTTGGTTTAACGAATGTAGGAGCAAATTTTCAGAGAGAAATGGAAATTGCATTCGTTAGTGAGAGAGATAAGTTTGTTTTTATTTATCTGGATGATATGACGGTTTTTTTTTACACTGATGAAGAACATTTTCTGCACCTTAGACAAACTTTTGACAAATGCAGAAAGTTTGGTTTGTATCTAAACCCAAAAAATTCACACTTTGCCATGCAGGAAGGTAAACTTTTAGGGCATATAGTTTCAAAGGATGGAATTAAAGTTGATCCTAAATGAGTTGAAGTTATTGATATAATTAATAATCCTAGAAATAGAAAATAGATTCAATGTTTTTTAGGGAAAATCAATTTTTTGAGGAGATTTATTCCTAATTTTGTTGAAATAATCAAATTGATTACAAATATGCTAAAAAAGGACATCGAGGTAAAATGGACTGCAGCAGAGAATGCATCCTTCAAACATGTTAAGAAATCCATAGGAGAAGCACTAGTATTGGTAAGTCCTGACTATACCAAAGAGTTCTTAATATTCTCCTTTGCATCTGAATATATTGTTGCAACAATGATCCTTAAAAAAAATGAAGAGGGATTCGAACAACCGATATCCTTTTTTAGAAAAAGCCTCAGAGATGAAGAGATAAGATATGACATTCTTGAAAAAAAATCGTATGCGATGGTGAAGGCTCTAAAATCTTTCCGAACATATGTCTTGCACTCAAAAATAATTGCTTATGTACCAACAAATGCAATTAAAGATATCTTGGTTCAACCAGACAATGATGGAAGAAGAGGTAAATGGTTGGTTAAAATTCAAGAGTTTGACTTAGAAGTTAAACCAACTAAACTAGTGAAAGGTCAAGGTCTGGCAAGGCTGTTAGCCAAATCGAATTTCATAGCTCTTGGAATAAATAACTTTGAGTATCATGATTCTCTCTTAGATATAGAGGAAGTTGATGACCAAGTGCCTATTATTCAGATTGAAATTAAGTTTTCCTCCTCACCTTGGTACAGTGACATTGTTTCATATATCCTTACACTTCAATGTTCGAATGATATAACTCCTTCTAAGGAAAGAAATTTAAATTTACATGCAATTAAGTACTGAATTATTGATGGCAAGTTATACTGGAAAAATCCTCTGGGTTTCCTATTATATTTCCTTATAGAATCCGAAACAAAATGTTTCAATGATGAATTGCATGAAGGAGTATGCAGAGGACATCATGCCTGGAGAGATGCAACTTACAAAATTTTAAGGGAAGGATATTATTAGCTAGAATTATTCACCGATGTAAATACAAGGGTCAATGATTGTAATTCATGCCAACTTTTTGCTGGTAACAAAAAATGTCTGGCCTTATCTTTAATTCCAGTAAAATTTGAAGTTCCTTTCCAACAATGGGGTTTAGATTTCATTGGAGAAATTCATCCACAATCGATCTCTCAACATAGATGGATTTTGATCGCTACTGATTATTTTATGAAATGGGTTGAAGCCATTCCAACTCTGAATGCTACAAATTGAGTAGTCATAAAATTTTTGGAAGAAAACATCCTATCAAGATTTGGTTTTCCAAGGAAAATATTCACTAATAATGCTCAGGATTTTAAATCTATTGCAATGATCAATTTTTGTCAAAAATATAATATTATTTTAGGTCGTTATATAACCTACTATCCTAAAGGAAATGAGATGGGAGAATCATCTAATACGAGTTTGGTGATGATAATCAAGAAGGTTTTGACACAAAACAAAAAATCTTGGCATATACACTTAAAATATGCCTTATGGGAAAACAAAATTGGCACCAAAAAATCTATAGGTATGTCTCCATTCCAATTAGTTTATGGTACCGATGTTATTCTTCCTATTAATATCACTCTTCTTGTGATGAAACTCTGGCAGGATGTGAATGAAGAGTCAAACGATATTACAAGAAGAATAAATCAAATCATCGAAGTACAATAAAACAGAATAGAAGTGGATGATAAGCTCCAAAAATACTAGGATAACATGAAAGCCCTGTTGGTTGTGGAGCCTGATTATCTTCCTGATTCAAAGGTATTTTTTTTCAGGTATTTTTATACCTCATGAAGACTTTAGACCCCAGAAGTATGTACACCCCTCCACAAGGGGGAGTGCAAGGGGGCCCTCCCATCTTGTGGGGTCCAGGGGAAAGTGGTTCACCGGTGGGGATTCAGGGGTGAATCCCCTGAAGGAAAAATTGACTTGTAAATGTATATTGTAATTTCATTGTAAATCTGGATCGTTCATTGTAAGGTCCTAGATCTAATGGTAGAAATTTTGTTAGGGTTTTTTTTCCCTAGAAGGAAACCCTCTGTTATGAGGGAAATGTATTGCGGCTATGCATTATGGAAAAAATGATTTTCTAAGATAGGAGACTTTGAGAGAAAGAAGAGGAAGTTACAATGGGTTTTGTTGTAGGTTGTATCCCTTCATTTGTTGGATAATAATAAAGGAAGGACCTGGCAATTTATCTGCTGGACGTAGTCCACATTGGGTGAGCCATGTAAATCTGTGTCTCTATTGTATTGTGTATCTTCTTTGTTTTGTTTCCGCATTTGTTTTATTTTATTGCTCCGTGATCTTCTTTTTCTAACAACTGGTATCAGAGTGAAAGGTAACTTGCAGGAAAAGAGGGTTCCTGGTTCTAGTGGGAGCAATGTCAGAAGATGGAAAGTTTAGGGTCGATAAATTTAATAGCCAAAACTACCAGTTATGGAAGATGCAGATGGGAGATTATTTATATCAGAAGGATCTATTCCTACCATTGGGCAGAGTAGCAAAGAATTCGATGACCATGAAGGACGAAGAATGGGATATTATTGATAGAAAGGCTCTAGGAACGATACAATTGATCTTGGCAACGTCGGTCGCTTTCAATATTTCAAAAGAAAAGACAACGAAGGATCTGATGGACGCATTGGCTAAAATGTATGAAAAAACCTCGGTGTCCAATAAGGTATTTCCAATGAAGAGATTATTTAATATGAAGATGTCAGAAGGTGGGTCTGTTGCAGATCATTTAAATGAATTTAATACAGTTACTAATCAACTAAGTTCTATAAAAGTGGACTTTGATGATGAGGTTAGGTCTCTTCTAATATTGTGCTCATTGCCAGAAAGCCGGAACGACTTGGTAATGGTTGTAAGTAAATCTGTCTCTGGTTCAAATAATTTAAAATTTGATGATGTTTTTGGTGTTATCCTTAGTGAGGAAATGCAACAGAAAAATGCAGGTGAGACATCAGGTAATGCATTGAACATGGAGAACAGGGGAAGACAAAAGAATAGAGGAAAGAGCTTAGGGAACCATGAGAATTATAGGAAGGGCAGATCCAAATCCAGACTTAGAAAGATCGAGTGCTAGAATTGTGGGAATAAAGGATATCTGAAGAAAGACTGCAGAGCTCCAAAGAAACAAAGAGATGGACAACAAGAGAGAAATGAGGAAGCAAATGTAACAGGTGATGTGTTACAAGATGCTTTGATTCTTTATGTAGATAATATTTATGATTCTTGGGTAGTAGATTCAAGGGCTTCATTTCATGCCACACCCCATAGGAAACATTTTCTAGATTATGTTCAAGGTGATTTTGGACAGGTTCATTTGGGTGATGATGCACCATGCAAAATTGTTGGAATGGGAAAGGTATAAATAAAACAACGCAATCGAAACCAATGGTTGTTGAAAGAGGTAAGACATGTTCTATATTTAAGGAAAAATCTAATTTCAACAGGGAAATTGGCAAGTGAAGGTTGTATATCCATATTTACAGATAATACGTGGAAGGTCATCAAAGGATCATTGGTGATAGAAAAAGGAGAGAAGGTAGGTACATTGTATTTATGTACTAGTAATACTGACTCTTCTATATATTTAGCTTCTACAGGAATGGATATAACATTGTGGCATCATAGGCCGGGACACTGAGTGAGAAGGGAATGTAGATACTTCACAAAATAAATTTGTTTCCAGATCTTAAACAAATTGATTTGGACTTCTGTGAGCATTGTGTTTATGGAAAACAAAAGAGAGTCAGATTTCTCAGAGTCATAAAAGAAAAGAAGAATGAAAGGTTAGATCTTGTGCATATAGATGTATGGGGACCAACTCAGTTATCATCTCTTGGTGTCTCTCGTTATTATGTTACTTTTATTGATGATGCAACTAGAAAAACTTGGGTTTATTGCATTCGACAATAATTTGATGTTTTTGATACTTTTAAGAAATGGAAAGATTTGGTTGAGAATGAGACAGGAAAAATTTTGAAGTGTCTTAGATCAGATAATGGAGGTGAATATTGTAGCAAGGAGTTTGATGATTACTGTTCATACCATGGGATTCGTAGAGAGAAGAAAGTTCCAAGAACACCACAAGAAAATTGTGTGTTAGAAAGGATGAACATGACAATCATGAAGTGTGAAAGGAGTATGAGATTGCAGGTTGGTTTTCCCCTACATTTTTGGGCAGATGTTGTAGATATTTTTGTTTACTTAATAAACAGAGGACTTTCGAGCTCTTTGGATGGTAGAATTCCAAAGGAGGAATGGACAAGAAAAAAGGTAAACTATTCTTTTTTGAAAACTTTCAGTTCTGAAGCATTTGTCCATATTGATAAAGAAAATAGAACAAATCTTGAGGCAAAATCCAAGAAGTGTACCTTTATTGGATACAATGTTAATGATTTTGGTTATCGCTTATGGGATTATGAAAATAACAAAATCATTAGGATTAGAGATGTCATATTCAATGAGAAGCTCATGTACAAAGATCAGTTGCAGGGAAAGAAACAGGAAAAATAAAAACAAGAATACACAGTGCTTGATGAGATCACTGAAAAAGAAATTCCAAAGGAACCAAAAAATCAAAATGTACAACAACAGGAGCAACAGGTACCTCAAAAACCTGCAAGTGTTGTTAGAAAATCTACCAGGTTAAGTATACCTCATGAACGATACTCTCCTTCATTGTATTATTTATTGTGGACTGATTTTGGTGAACCAGAATGTTATGAAGAGCCAATGTAGGTAGACACCAAAAAGAAGTGGGAGCAAGGCATGAAAGAGGAAATGGATTCCTTGGTAAATAACCATACCTAGGACATGGTTCAGTTTCCTGTAGGAAAAAGAGCATTGCAGAATAAATGAGTTTACAAGTTAATGGAAGAAGATGGAGGAATAAAGCAGTACAAGGCTAGACTTGTTGTAAAGGGGTTTGCACAAAAGAAAGGTATATATTTTGATGAAATATTTTCTCTTGTTGTTAAAATGACTTCAATTAGAACTATTTTAAGTCTTGTGGCAGTAGAAGATTTGCATCTTGAACAGTTAGATGTAAAAACATCTTTTCTCCGTGGGGATTTGGAGGAAGAGATTTATATGTAGCAACCACAGGGGTATGAGGTCAAAGGGAAGGAGAATTTGGTATGCGGGTTGAAGAAGAGCTTGTATGGCCTAAAGCAAGCTCCAAGGAAATAGTATTTGAAGTTTGACAGGTTTATGACAGAACAAGGTTATAGTAGATGTCATTCTCATCACTGTATTTATTTTAAAAGGCTAGAAAATGGAAGCTATATTATCTTTCTATTGTATGTAGATGGCATGCTTGTTGCAGGGTCTAATATGTAGGATATAAATGTGCTCAAGAAGAAAATAGCCAATTCTTTTGCGATGAAGGATTTGGGTGCTGCAAAGAAAATTATTGGCATGAGAATAATAAGAGACAGAAAAAATCACAAATTGACATTGTCTCAGGGTGAACACACAGAGAAGGTGTTGGAGAGGTTTAGAATGCAGAATGAAAAACCAGTTAGTACACCTTTGGCCATCCATTTCAAATTAACTAAGGAAATGTGTCCTAGGACAAAAGAGAAGATATAATACATCTCCAGGGTCCCGTATTCATCATCAGTTGGCAGCTTGATGTATGCAATGGTTTGCATAAGACCAGATATTGCACATGTAGTGGGAGTTGTGAGCAGGTATATGAACAATCCAAGTAAAGAACATTGGGAGGTGGTAAAGTTGATTCTCAGGTATTTGAGAGGTACTGCTACTCATGCATTATGTTTTGGAGGTTCAGACACTTTTCTATAGGGATATGTTGATTCAGATATGGCAAGTGATAAAGACAACAAGAGGAGCACCACAGGGTATGTTTTTATTATAGGTGGAACAACAATAAGTTGGATTTTGAAACTGCAAAAGGTTGTTGCACTTTCAACAACAAAGGCATAGTATGTTGTTGCTACAGAGGCTAGTAAAGAGATGATTTGTTTATAGAGGTTTATGGAGGAATTGAGAAATAAGCAGGAGAATAGAAGGTTGTACTATGACAGTGAGCGTGCAATTCATATTGAAAATAACTCAACCTTACAGTTGAAGACTAAGCATATATAGTTGAGGTACCACTTCATACGATCCACCTTGGAAGATGGACATTTGAAGTTGGAAAAGATACACACTAGCCAGAATCCTTCAGACATGTTAACAAAGGGAGTAACCAGAGAGAAACTGAGTTCCTCCTCAATTTCAGTTGGTATTCAACAATGAAGATGAATATGAGAAATTTTTCAGGTCCAAGAAGGTTTAGATTCCAGCATATACAACAGCGGTGGAGTTGTTGAGATCAGTCTCCAAGTGGGAGATTATTGGTTGTGGAGCCTGTTTATCTTTCTGATTCAGAGGTCTTTTTTTTTCAGCTGTGTTTATACCCCATGAAGACTTTACACCTCAGAATTATGTACACCTCTCCATAGGGGGGAGTGAAAGGGGGGCCCTCCCATATCGCGGGGTCCAGGGGAAAGCAGACTGACGGTGGGGATTCAGGGGTGAAGCCCCCGAAGGAAAATTTTCCTTGTAAATGTATATTGTAATTTCATTGTAAATCTAGACCGTTCATTATAAGGTCGCAGATCTAATGGTAGAAATTATGTTAGGGTTTTTTCCCTAGAAGGCAACCCTCTATTATGAGGGAAATGTATTGCGGCTATGCATTATGGTGAAAATGATTTTCCGATATAGGATATTGTGAGAAAAAGAAGAGGAAGTTACAATGGGTTTTGATGTAGGTTGTATCCCTTCATTTGTTGGATAATAATAAAGGAAGAACATGAAAATGTATCTAGTGGACATAGCCCACACTAGGTGAACCATGTAAATCTCTGTCTCTATTGTATTGTGTATCTTATGTGTTTTGTTTCTGCATTTGTTTTATTTTATTGCTCCGCGATCTTGTTTTTCTAACAAGCCCTTTTTGATAAGAAAACTAAATAAAGGGTTTTCTTCCTGGAAATTTAGTATTAAAATGGGAATCTAGAAAATAAGATGCAGGGAAACATGGGAAATTCGATCATCTCTGGTTTGGACCCTTCAAAATTGCAGTTGCCGAGGGAAAAAACACGTTCTCGCTCGAATATATTAATGGAGAGATTCTTGAAGCCCCTATCAATGGGCATTATCTAAATCATTCCATGCAACAATTACTTTTTAGATTTCCATTGTATATATCAGATTGGATTGACATTGGCAATTTTAATTTTCCATTTTTCTTTTCTTTTTGAAAATTATCTGAGTGATTTGATTAATTGTTGTAAATATTTTTATGATCATTTGACTTCATTTTAAAAATAAATTTAGAAAAAGAAAAATAAATTGCATTGTAAAATCAAATTCATTCAGTAGCTAATCAAGATAATACAGAGAATATATTAAAATCTTCTTGAGGACTGCTGAAGCAAAAAGCATATTCAACATGTATCATCTCTATTCTACAGTATTATCTAATATTTTGTATTTCATTCTTTTTGCAAAATAGATCTTGTTGAACATGAGATGAGGCTCAAGAAAAACTTGACACTCATCGTTTCGTCTTTTTGATTTCTCTAAAAACACGTGATAAAGAAAAAATATTCCTTGTCAAAAATTCAAAAGAAAAATAAGGTATGAGTTCTTATTCTGCTTTATAGTCCAAATAAAATCTAAAAATTGATTGACATAAATGCGAAGGAAGTTTTTCTCATGATGATGTTATCACTTGATCTAAAAATTGGAGATGTAGAAAAATATAACTCAAAGTGTCATTCAGATCAATTCTAAAGCCATCTCTGGTATAAAAAATAAAAATAATAATAAATAAACTCGAAAGAAATCTGAACAATTATAATAACTATGGGACAAAGCATAGTAAAAGGTTATATTTAATATACAAACTTGTGTGGGATTAGGACATTTTTTATTCATATCCTCTAAATCCTTGGTTTGGTTATTTCTTCATCTCCCCAACTTCTTTCCACTCCATATTTTCTTTCACCTTTTTCATCCTTTTAGTCTTCATAGAAATAAAGATACTTAGCTTAACTCTAAAAACTCAAAAGCAAATTTTCAAAACAAGATTAGGCGAAATTTTTTACGTTCCTTTGATTTTAATTGAAAACGTATGTCTAGGCTAATCCTGATAATTTTATCTCTGATATCAAATTTTAAACTGACAAAATCGCTCAAGGTTTATCCCTTAAATGATTCTTAAAAAACAAATTCTCCTATAGGAGAAGGTGTACTGAAAATTTGAAGAAAGTTAGTTTCAGAATATTCTTAAAATTATAGACAGACCTTTTTCATTTTAAAGATTTCAAACAGATATCATCCCTTGTATGTTACATACAAATTGATTTCCACCACTTCAAAATGTTAAAATCCAAGACATATGGTGAAAGGAAATTGACAATTCGATTGCCCAAATATTTCTAAAAGAGATGATGAAAGGAAATTCATATATTAATTTCCCTCATCTCAGTGAAATGGAAATTGATTAATTGAAGTGGTGAAATAAAATTCAATGGGAGAAGTAGATAAATTCACAGGGGTATTGAACATGCTCACTGGTAGTGAAGAAATATCTATGATATATGTAAGGATGTCATACATATATATATATATATATATATATATATATATATATCATACTCCGTTATCTAGTTCTCTTTCAGTGATATTTACATCCTGAACCAACTAGGGATTCCCTAAATAAATATGTTACATTTGCTTAACCTTGAAGCGAACAAAGTCGGTCGAAGCCTGATATTTTAGTTAGAGTTACTTTGATTATCTTAAAAAATTTTGAAACCAATTTTAAGAATGAGAAATATTTATTAGCCTAACTTGAGATCAATCATTAAGCGTGCTTTAAATATTTTGGATTTAGATGAGTTCATTTTTTCTATGTATGATTAATACTTAAATAAAACCAAAAAATGTTTTTCAAATAAAAAAAAAAAAACGTAAAGAAATAATAACTCCATTTACCCAATAAAGGCACCTGGTCTATTGTTCTTTCATGCCTCACAGGGAGCCACAATCCCCAGATGGAACCTATGTTAGAACCCTTAGAATTTTTGAACATTTCTTTATTTTGTTTCTGCCTCTTAGGAATAAAATTTCACCAAAAAACTTAGGAAATTGCCTTTTAATTAAATAAAGCATTGGTTGGTATTTATTAATAATGCACTTACAATATCGTCCGTCGATGAGTTGCACTAAGTTGATCAAATGGTTCTTTTGATCTCTAGGATATAAAAGTCGCTTGAATTTTAAAAAGAAAACCTTTAACGGTCGCTTCAAAGCTTCGTGTTTCAGGAGTTTAAAGAAATATAAACAACAAAAATCCTGAATCTACGAAGTCCCAAAGACATTTCCCCATGATAATTTCTAAAATGACTTACCGATGAATTCATAGGACACATGTCATTAAATATTTTCTTGGGCTAACACATGGCACTTATTTTTAACATTTGTGTCAGATTATTCACAAAATTTCAAGTGACAAGTGTCACCCCTCCTTTCTTGAAATGTCACTAAGAATGACTTCATATTTTCCACATCACTCCAGGAGTTTAAACAAATATTGGATTCACAACTGCTGAAGTATCAAAGTGTTGGAGTTTTGGATATCACAAAAAAAAAATGGTTTCAAAGAGTTAATAAAACATTTAAAAGTTTTAATTAATCATAATTACGTATTAATTAATCACTCCAAAAATTCGTTCTTCGATAGATTTATCTTGTGCTACATCCAAAACTCTCGAACGTCGAAACAAAATTTTAACAAATGAACTCCCAGAGATTTGAAGCCCCGAAATATATATAATGGCTCGAATGTTTACTCCAAGAATTTGGGCTTCATAGGATTTCTATCATCCTCCATCCAAAACCCCCGAATACCGAACTTTCGAAGTACTTAAGGCTAATACAATGTTTAAAGAAAAATTAATTAAAACATAAAATATATTAATTAGAGATTAACTTCTCTGGGAGTTTGTCCTTTGGGAGATTTCTTCCCTCTTACATTCAAAACCTTTGAGCATCGAACCGCCAAAGTATAAATGATGTTTATGATTGGCTAAAGTAAAAGATTCAAGTAAATATTGTGATTTTCTACGTGATAAATTCCATTAGATTTTTAATAATCTCTCTGTCAGTAAATCAATATGAAGATTGATAGACTTTATGAATAAAACATTTCGAATCTAAATTCATTTTACCATTTGCAATTAGAATTTTTCATTCAGTAAGTAAGAGCTTACATACTTCTCTTGTTTCAGGAAGATTAATTTCGTTTCCCTAAGGATTATGGTGCCACACAAAGTTGCGAAAAATAAAGATGCATTAGCAGATGATTCCAATCCAAACACAGACGTTTTATCAGACACCACTTCAAGAATTACAAACTCCATCAAGTCTTGGAAGAAGGTCTATGATATCTTAGAACATGAGATTCTTATTTGTTCAGACGATTCTGCCAAGGAAGAAGACACGTTCTTCATAGTCAAGCTCAAATTGGTACAACAGTCGGCACTGCATAGGATTGTTGCATGACCTAAGATTATACCCTATAATCATATGATAAGCTGGGCTCTGGAGCATGTTGAAATTCAAACCAGAAGCATTATTAGTTACCATAATACCTCCATCGACTCTTTTCAACTGGAGGACCTACAAGTAATGTATAAAATTTCTTCTACACCTAAATATAATTACAATGTAGCATTTCTTCTAGATTTTGAGAGAAACGAATGCACTCAATACGACATATTTGGTCATGATATAATCAAGACCTGGTGGGGAAATCCCGCCAAGTTCAAAATCGACGCTCATTCTATGTATACCACAACATCCTTGGATGCTCATATCTTATATATAGCCATGATTCTCTATCATTTATTTGGGAGAAAAAACCTTGCACATTTCTCAGTTGAGTGGGTGTTTATAATGAATGAAGTGGTTGAAGGCTATGTTTTCAACCGGGAAAAAATGTTGTGGAAAAACCTGGTTAAGGAGGTTGTTGAGTATCAATCATTGAAATCAAAATCGCAACCTACTTCTTTTTATATGTCTGTATACATCATGGATTCCATTTTCTTCATGACCCCATTTCCCCTGATGAACTGGAGTTGGACCTAGACTAGTTCTTAGCCTATACATTTCTACCACTCCAAACTATGGGAACAAAATACTAAATATTTATTTTATGAGATCTGTCACAACGTAGTGGTACCTATTCACATAGCTATCTATGGCCACCTGCCACTTGGGATTTCAGAGAAGAATATGGGAAACTTAGGCACATTTGCAGATTGGTACATTGAAGAGAACTTCTCTTACATTAGAGTGTTTAGTTGCTCCATTCCTCCTCATTCCCTTCCAAAAATTTTACCAGACAGGTTGGTGTGCCGAGAAGTGGCATACCAAACAGTAGCAGGAGGAATCACTAAGGAATTGAAAGTGGCTCATAAAAAGGTATGGCCAAATTTTCCCATCCAGGTTGGTATGTTTACATTGTTATATTTTGGTCATACCAAAGCTGAGGCTGTAGCCTTGGAAGATGTCAAATTAGTTGACATCGAATTCAAAATACATGATCCACATAGGTGGTAGAGAATCATTTGGCTCAATTCAACATGAAAATATGCATCCACGAAGAGTCTTCTTATGATGAGGTTTTCAGGGGAGCTAGATCCTATGAAGACATTCTAAATAGATTTCAAACTCTACCTCATGGCCAACATGATGGTTTCCTCATCTTCCAAAAGTATAGAAGAAACGACTTGCCTAATATTTTACAAGGAGAGTCGAGGCCCATTCCATCTTCACAAGAAGCTAAATCCACAAAATCTCAACCAAGTTTCTCCACTGAGAACAAAACTGGAGAAGTATTGAAGAGTTCAAACGGATTATTTAAAGAGATAAAAAAATCATTGCTATGTGTACATGATCAACATATATTATCCCACTTTGAATCTGTCATGAGGAAGGGACAAGTTTTTACCCCTTCAACAACAGTTACTTTTGCTGACATCCCAAGCACAACAGGTCCAGAAAGCTCCACCGCAATTATCTCTCATATTCCCTCATTAACCCCTTTAGCGACCAGTTTTGAAACTCCTTGTTCGGAGTCGTTCACATAGATGAAATTATTCCTGTATTTCCTGAAGAAATTCTTCCCTCAAGTTTCTTTTTCAACAAGAAAATGAAAGCTATTGTAAATAAAGAATCTTAGAAAAAAGATGGAGTAGTTACTAAAAGGAAGAAAATAGTGTATGATGGAAAAGGATAAAAGGATCGTGAGTTTTCCAAGGAGGTTGTAGATTCACTAGGGGCCTTCACCACTTCCAACCAATGGTCAGTGGATAATCTAAACAAGCAACTGCAAAAAAAATCTCTCTTGGTGGAACAATTGCAGAATGAAATGAAAAGAACAGAACATGTTGTCAGGAGACGAATGAATCATGACATAGAGAAAATCAGGTTAACTTATCAGCAGCAAATGAAGCAGTTACAGGAGAAACTCGAGTTGATTTACCAGAATTCATAGACCATAAAATCCATGATTACTCAACGGGACAGTTTGATAGAACAAATGCAGTCCAAATTAGTCCTAATAGAGAACACAACAATCGAAATCACTGCTTTGAAAGCACAAGCATCTAAAATCAATGAGAAGTTAGAAGTTGTCCAATAGGATCTATATCAAAAGGTGGATACTATTCATAAATAATATTAGGCAATAAATAATTCTATGAAAATTATTTATGTGAAAGAAAAGGATGTTAGTGTGGCTAGATACAAGTTTCAAGAATTCATTATATGGAGGCAGAAAGCCAATATCTCACCCCTTTCTCACAATATGAACGAATGAAGAGTGAAATGGCCTGGAAAGTTTGGGAGACAAACCTATAATAAATCACAAAGCTTTCCAGAGAGGCAAAGGAGACTTGTCTAAATACCATGTCTTCTATAGAAAAAAAATTGGTTGAATTTGAAGGAAATGATATATCATAGGCACTTGGGCAAATTGAAATAGAAATGAATAAGGAAAACTCCATAAAAAATAAGTAAAATATTCAATCTCCCATCCAATAGATGAATCAGATTGATTTTCTCAATATAATGAGTTGTTGGTGAAGCCTAATTTACAGTATCAAATTACAACCCAAGTAGTAAAGAAGATCTAGGAGAAGCTACCACTAGTACACAAGAAGGTGTTTTCCTTCAAATTGAATGATAACATTGAACCTTCGATATTTGTGGTAGCCTTGATGGATATATGTACCCAGTTCAATCAATTGAGGAAAGAAAGTGCAGCTGGGAGCATATGAATCACCAACACATCAAATCATAACTCAACAATATATGCGCTTTATTTTTCCATTTAGATTCTATTCTATATTTAGAGAATATATTGTGGAAAGTCTAACTACTTCTAGTTGAGACAATTTTTGTATAAATAGATAGATCTTAGATCTATTCCTGGCTTCTTCTGGCCTAATGTAAAAGAGAGAACCTATTGAATATTAATACAAGAGAAGATAAATATTCTAAGTTTCATTTCATTTGAGTTATGTGTTTTCCATCTGCTTCCATCTCTTATTATATTCCTTCTATAGTTCTTGGAGAGTGAATGATTACAATTTAGTAATACATTGACTGTGATATTAATACATCAGAAGTCCATTTAGTTACAATTTTTCCTTTGTTCTTACTATGATTAAAAACAAGGCCTTGGGCATCAGAATACGACGTTAAAAACCTGTGATCTGTGTGAATTGTTGCATTCTTAACCTTCTTTCAAGGGTACATATTCTATTTTTATTCTAGTGCAAATGACGTAAGACTTATTTGTAGTTGATACCTTGCTTTATTTTAATAGTTTATTCAATAATTTCTATATCATTTGAAATTAAATTTATGATTCAGATAACGCGATACTACCTATGTACTGTCTTATCATAAATTTCACTTAAAGTTACTTCTCAAAAAACTAAAGGTAGAAGAAATCACTTATAAAATATTTCATTTAAATCTTTGATGCTTGACATTATTCTTCAAGCCTAGAATCAATCTCAGGAAAAACACCACACATCATTATTCATGATGGATTGATAATCCTCCATCATGGAATCTCTCCATACTAGCTGACTAGATGCCTCCTCATAACAATATCTACGAAATAATCAATGATGTGGCTCATAGCTACGACATAGCAAGAATATCTCTGAGGTCTCTTGATCTCTCAATAAGTACCACAAGGAGATGCATGTCCTTCTTCTTCCTTCAGTGTCTAATGAGCCCATGTAGGTCTCTTTTGACCTACTACAATATATCTATAAACATCAACTGGAGCTATAGGATCAATGATATCAATTCGATCAATAAGCTCAATTGTCTCCCTTTGAACTACTGGAGGGTGAGGGGGAGAAGGCACCATATCTTCCTGTCTCTCACTATCAATCTCCATGTGAGATCCTCCATATCTCTTGAATGTTACCTCCTCCTCAAAGGTAATATCTAATATCACCTCAATTTGTCTCTAACCAGGGATGTAGATATGATATGCCTGCTAAGACTCATTGTACCCCACAAATGTACCCTTTCTTCCTGAACGATATAGCTTGGTCCTTTTCTTCTTGGGTACAAGAATGTATACTAGAAACCAAAATATCCTGAAGTGTCCAACCTCAGGCTTCACTCATGAATTGTTTCCATATTAGACATCTTGGTGTTCCCTCGTGGAACACATATCTACGACATATCGAGGTTCCCTCATGGAACCAATGTCTTCTCTAGGACATATCGAGGTTCCCACATGAAACCAATGTATAGTATGGACAAAGGGAGGGAGAAAGAGTGTGCAGAACTGAGGGTGGGTGAGGGAGGGAATAAGAGAGAGATAAAGAGAGGGAAAGAGAGATAGAGGTAAAGGGAGGGGGGGAAGAGTATGGGAGAAACTAAGATAAAGAGGGAGAGAGGGAGAGAGGGTAAGATGGGTGAGAGAGAGAGGGAGAGAGGGGGAGACAAAAAATGGGTGAGAACGTGTGTGTGAGAGAGAAAGGTTAGAGATAGAGGGGAATATAGACAGAGAGAGGGAGAGAGTAGTAGATAGAGAGAGATATTTTGTAAGGGAGAGGGAGAGAGAGGGAGAGAGAAAGAAAGAGGGAAGGGGGTACAAAGTGAGGGGGAGAGAGGGGTAGATGCAAGAGAGAGAGGGAGGGAGGGAGAGAAGGGGAGAGACAGAGAAATACAAAGAATAAGAGAGAGTTGGATATGAGATGGAGAGAGAGAGGTTAGAGACAGAGATGTGGGAGGGAAATAGAGGTGAGAGAGAGAAGGGGAAAGAGTAGTGGAAAAATAAAAATATGGAAACAAGGAGAGAGGAAGAGAGGAGAAAGTGTGGGGAGAAAGGGAGGGGTAGAGATCAAGTGAGAAAGAAAGATAGAGAGAGATAACATTGGGTGTAGAGAGAAAGAGAGTAGGAAGGAGAGGGAGAGAGAGGAAGAAAGTGAGAGAGAGAGGGATGGGGGGAGACAGTGAATTAGAGAAATTTAGGGAGAGAAAGGTAAAGAGAGAGAGGGAGAAAGAGAGAGGAAGGGAGAGATAGAGGGAAATAGGTAAGGAATGACAAAGTGGGAGAAAAAGTGAGAGATTGGGGGTGACAGAGATGTGGGAGGGAANGAGAGAGAGAGAGAGAGAGAGAGAGAGAGAGAGAGAGAGAGAGAGAGAGATATTGTGTTATTAATGACTTACACACATTCATGTTCCTAATAACATGTGTGCACTTTAGGAATGCACACACTTTCTTAAAGTGCATGCATGTTCTTATCATTTTAATTTTTTTCGAGTGGGAATGATAACTATAGGGTACATTTTTTATGAATTGGTTACCTCATATTTAGGTTTGGGATGAAAAAATTAGTGGTTTGTTATGCAAATACATTCAAGATTCCATTTTTATTAATACCTTTCAATATCTCTATTTTTTACCTTATGTTTCTACACCTATCAGTATCTGTAATATCCTCAATTTTAATCCCCAAAAATTATAATGTAAATGTATAAATGTGAATTAGGTGGGTGAGTCAATGTGTTAGGGAAAATAGCACGTATTGATTTTCATATGGCTAAGTGATGAATTGTCTATTATTTGTGTTGAAATAATTAACAAAGGTAATAAATGTTGGTTGTGATACAAAAGGGATGAAGAATGATGGGGGGCTATGATTTTGTAAGAGAGAGACCCGGTCCAAGGGGGAATTATTCATGGGTATTAATCCAACCAACATTCTTGAAATTATTATCATTGTGTATAACCTTCTGAATTGTTGTTGAATGTTCCCAAAGACAATAATTAAACTCATGTAAGAGGGTGGGTGTGCGAGGTCACATCCCATAGTTATTGGAAAGCATGAGATGAAGTGTGATCATCTTTAGGAAGAGTGTTTAATATACCAGATATAATAAGTATGCAGAACATAAATAAAATGCTAGAAATGGCAGAATAACAACAATATAACCAGAACAATCATCACAATAACACTGAAATGATATATGAATAGCAAAAGAAATAACACTTTGATTCTGAGAGAAATGTTCATGGGCCTCTTCGAGGCAGCAACCTCCAGTCGAGTAGAGCTCTATTACAATAATATCCAAGCTAGGGTTCTCATACCCTCGACTCCTATTTATACTAAGTATGTCTATCAAAAGAAGCATCTAGAGGAATATCCTTTTAGAAGCGGAAGCTTCTATTAGGTCTTCTTACATTTGACTTATTCTATTTTATTGAAAGGCCTTATTAATATTGACCTTTATTACATATGAATATATTGTTCTACATATGTGCGGGTTAGGACCCTAACATGTCCACCCCCTTAAAAACAACCTTGTCCTCAAGGCTTGAGATGTGGAAATTGCTACAGAATGGTAGTTGGTTCCCAAGGGGCATCTACTGGAGTTGTATCTTTCGCCTAGACTAACACTTCCTTGATGGTTCTCTGATGCAGGCGACGCTCACACTGGTCCAAAACGGCTCGTGGTTGTATCCAAATGGATCATTTTTTGGCTAACTCAGGAAGGTTGGTTTGAATTTGGCACTTAGTTCCAATCACCTTCTTTAAGCATGAAACATGAAAAATAGGATGTAGCTTAGAATGACTGGGCAAAGATAACTGATATGCCACCTATCCCAAACTCTTGAGAACGGTATAAGGACCATAAAATTTCAGCACTAGCTTCTGACAATACTTGAGCTTGAGGGAATTTTGCTTGTAAGGTTGGAGTCGAAGAAACACCTGATCTCCTTCTTCAAATTGACGTTCAGAGCGACCTTGATCTGCTTGTTGCTTCATACAATTATGTTCCATGACCAAATTCTCTTTGAGGGTACGGAAAATAGCCTCTCGAACTGTAAGCGTTTGGTCAACCGCCTGGACCTTCGAGACACTAGGTAAGTATGAGATAATTGAAGGTGGATTTTTTCCATATACTGCTTCAAAAGGAGTCACGCATGTAATTGTATGGTATGAAGTGTTTTAGCACCATTCAGCTAGGGGTAACCATTGAGCCCACTGATTTTGATTTTCCGAGGCAAAACACCTCAAATATGTTTCCAAACACATGTTGACAATTTTCATTTGACCATCAGTCTAGGGATGATAAGTTGTGCTGAGATGCAATTGGGAGCCTTATAGCTTGAACAATTCTTGCCAAAAATTGTTGGTGAAAGTTGGGTCGTGATCATAAACAATAGAATGCAACATGCCATGAATCTTGAAGACCTGATCCATGAAAAGTTGAGCCACCGTGGATGTTGTAAATGGGTGTTGAAGAGCACATAAATGAGCATACTTGGAAAGGAAATCAACAACCACCATTATGATTGATTTATTTCCCGATTTGGGTAAGCCTGTAATAAAATCCATAGAGATATCCCTCCAAATTGCAGGTGGAATCGGAAGCGGTTGTATTGTGCTCGAAGATTTGATTGTTTCTCCCTAGTTGCGTTGACACACATCACATTTAGAGAAAAAATTATGAATGTATTGTTTCATTCCATCCCAGAAAAAAGAGAGTTTGACCCTGTCATAGGTTTTGGTAAACCCAAAGTTCCCAGCTATGGGTGTAGCATGAAGCTCATAAAGTACCATGAATTTAAGTTTTGATTATTTACTTAAATACAAACGACTGTTGTATCGAATCTCATCATGGAGCCAAGAGTACCCTGGGGAAGATGGAGCATTGTACTGCAATTGTTGGATCAGCTGTGAACGTTAGGGATCTTGTGGCCATTCTTGGCGAATGGCTTGGAGCCAATCTGGTGCAATGAAGGAAAGAGAAAAAAGGGATCCCTCATCTTCATATTCTCGGGAAAGTGCATCTGCAACCACATTGTCTTTTCCTTTCTTGTAAATTATCTCATAATCATATCCAAAGAGCTTGGTCACCCACTTTTGTTGCCCCGGGGAGGAAATGCATTGTTCCAGAAAATACTTGAGGCTTTGATGGCCTGTCTTAATTTGGAAGCGTTGGCCAAATAGATAAGGGCGCCATAGATCAACGACATGCAGAATAGACAACATTTCCTTTTCATAGATTGATTTGCTCAGATTTATTTCAGAAAGTTGCTTGATGGTAAAGGCCAAAGGCTGACCCTCTTTCATAAGGACAACACCAATTCCTTTCCCTGAAGCATCACATTCCAAGACAAAGGTCTTTGTGAAATCAGGAAGGGCCAAGACTGGAGTGGTGCACATGGCCATATTCAAGGTTTGAAAAGCTTGAGCAGCTGCTTGAGTCCAAGTGAAAGAGTTCTTTTTTAGGAGAGCAGTTACAGGTGTTGCAATCTTTCCATAATTCTTAACAAACTTGCGATAATAACTTGTTAAGCCCATAAATCCACCTAAGATTTTGAGCATCTTTGGATGAGGCCAATCTTGCATAGATTCAATCTTCTTAGGATCCACCTTGACGCCTTCCTTGCCAACCATATGACCCAAGTACTCGACTTCTGAGGCGCCAAAATCACATTTAGACTGTTTCAGGAAAATTGGGTGCTGAGAGAGTAGATGGAGAACTCGATCCATATGGGAAAGATGGTATGTCTAGGTTTTTCTATAGATGAGGATATCATCAAAGAAAACTAAGACAAAATGACAAAGAAAAGGATAAAAGACATGATTCATGGGGCTTTGGAAGATGGAGGGGGCATTACACAAGCCAAAGAGCATGACCAAAAACTCATAGTGGCCCTCATGAGTTTGAAAGGTAGTCTTGGGAATGTATGCCTCTTTAATACATATCTGGTGGTAGCCAAAATGAAGATCAAGTTTAGTAAATAACTGGGCACCACTCAATTCATCCAAGAGGTCATCAATGACAGGAATGATAAATTTGTCTTTAATGGTAAGTTTGTTGAGGGCATGGAAGTCAGGACACATTTGCCAAGAACCTTCTTTCTTCAGGACCATGACCATAGGAGAATAATAGGGGCTCGTACTAGAGTGAATAACGCCTTCTTTAGGGAGTTCCTGGACCATTTTCGCAATTTAATTTTTTTTGGAAAAGGGGTGACGATACAGACAAATATTGGGAGGAAGGCTTCCTGGTACAAGGGGAATGGAATGATCATGAACACCACGGGAAGGGGGATTCCATGGGGGGTGGAAAATACCACTTGATGTTTAGAAAGGATGGATTGGAGGTCTTGCGGCACTGAGGGTGTCTCTGTTTCTTGTATGGCATGGAGTTGGGCAATAACACCATAATGACATTTTTTGAGCAGTTTTTCCATGCGATGGGAACTAATGATCTCAGGTGAATTGGCAGTGATGCCTTGGAACTTATATTGTTGGCCCTCCTGGTTGAATTGCATGGCTAATTCCTTAAAATCCATGAGAATGGGACCCAAAGTCGTTAGCCAATCTGCACCCAACACAATGTCACAACCGCCCATGTCGATAGCAAATATATGGGATTTCAGGTGGTAGTCACCAATTTGGAGACGCACATTTTCACAACGCCCTCCACATTTCATGGAGCCACCATTGGCAATCATGATTTGGAAATTATTGATGGCATGGATGTAGAAATGAGTTTCTTGGGAAATGCAATGATGAATCAAATTACGAGTGCTTCCACTATCAACCAGAATGATGACCTTCCTATGCTTGATGTAACCGATTAGCTTGAGGGTTTGGGGAGCAGAGAAGCCAGTGAAAGCATTGAGGGAAATGACTGGTTCTACTTCGGAAGGGTCTGAGAGAGGGGTTATATCAGTGGTTTCAGGTGACTTAGACACAAGGGGAGTTTCAACATCCTCTTCTGAAATATCCTTCGAGATGGCCATAAAAATATTTTGTTCCTTACACTTGTGGCCCGGGAAGTATTTTTCATCACAATTATAACAAAGGCATTTGAGTTGGCATTCAACCATTTCATCCCTGGTCAATTTTTGGATCTTTAGTGGAGCAGAGGGAGTAGTGGGATTTATGATTTGAGTGCGAGGGATAAAGGAGGGTTTCTGGTTTTGAGAAAATACAAATGTGTGTTCTTCTTTAGCTCTTTTAGTATCATCCACCCAAATTTGAGGCCGATCCATGAGGACATGGGCCTAAATCGTATCTTTGAGGCCACTGATAAAACACTCTCGGAAAAAGGCATCAGACATGCCCTTTGTTCGAAAATCCAGGTGCTCAAAAGAAGCTATAAAGTCTTCCATTGTTCCTGATTGTTTCAACTTTGTCAAATGACCCAAATGGTTGGTGTCAGTGTCAAAGTGTTCATAAAGCTCTGCCACAAATTGTGTCCAAGCAATATACCCTTGACGGAAAGTTTTTCTCCATTTCCACCATTGTCAACGTTCTTGATCTAGATGGAGAACACCATACTAGATTTTGGCCAAGTCATATGTAATGCCATATAAAGAGAAATATTGTTCCATTTGGGTTACCCAACAAGTGGGATCCGAGCCATCAAATTCGGTCACATCCACCAGTGGAAGGTGTAGGTCATGTTGAAAGTGATGGTGTTGAATGTTAGAGGAATGTTCAGCTTTAATATCTAAATGTGGGTCAGATAAAGGGTTAACTGTAGGGATATGCATCTTGGTGCAAAGCTTCAAAATGACAGATTCAAGTTGGGTAGTCGGGTTTTGTTTGATTTCCTCCATTGATCAGAACTGCATGGTTGTATTGATGGTGACAACATTGGCACTGAGTTGTTTCACTTCTTTTTGGGTCTTAGTGAAATTAGATTGCAAGGAATTGAAGCGAGCTTCCAGGTCTTGGCTACAGGTATGGGCCATGATGATGAGGGAACCAAAATGGGGTGAGTGGGGTCAAAAAATTTGTTGAAAAATTATATGTATGAATGTGATAAGAGCGAAAAGATGAATCCAATGGAATATGTCTCAATTAATGGTGCAAAAATTTCCATACTTTTTTTTTTTTGAACACCTGTGGAGTTATACTCTGGTCTAAAGAATATTGTAGTGATGAAATGCCCAAATGCTTAACTAGGAAGAAATTTGTAGTGATTTGGCAACCCGAACACAGTTGCACGACAATGGATCTTGTCTGTTTTAATTTGTTTATGTTTTTGTCCCCAAGGGTTAGGTATTCAAGGGTTCTATAGACAAGGGTTTTCCCTGTGCTATAGCTCTCTGATATACGTGCAGGGTCCAACATTAGTACTCATCCCAATATCTCAGGGAACTAACTAAGGAGGCTTGACCGTACCCTTAGCCATACTACCCAACTACCCAGGTACTAGAGAGTATCTTTTGGAGTGTTGTTCTCGGTGCCACTATAGCAGTCAGGCGACCGATCGGTTTATCTAAAGAGGGATTCAGGTAACTAGGCCGATCCGTACACAGGTGTTGTCTGATGCGCTACCACTCGAAGGGGTACCAACCGAGGTTCCAAGGGCGGCCAACAAATATGCGCTTAAGTACCACTTGTATTTCTTCAATGTATGAATCCCTCAACCATGGGTTTATGCGCGTAACGAAAAATCTATGTGGCTTAAAGACACCGGAATACGTCTCTACCCTGAAAACAAATTTAACCCACAATTTATGCTGAGGAAAGTGCTCTAATACCACTTGTAATATACCAGATATAAAAAGTATGCAGAAAAGAAATAAAATGCTAGAAATGGCAGAATAACAACAATATAACTAGAACAATCACCACAATAACACTTAAATGATATATGAATAACAATAGAAATAACACTTTGATTCTGAGAGCAATGTTCATGGGCCTCTTCGAGGGGGAATCCTCTAGTCGAGAAGAGATCTATTACAATAATATAGAAGCTAGGGTTCTCATACCCTCGACTCCTATTTATACTAAATATGTCTATCAATAGAAGCATCTAGAGGAAGATACTTCTAGAAGCGAAAACTTCTATTAGGTCTTCTTACATTCGACTTATTATATTTTATTTAAAGGCCTTATTAGTATTGACCTTTATTACATCTGAATAGATTGATCTACCAATGTGCGGGTTAGGACCCTAACAGAGTGAGAGTCAAGAAAACAAGGAAGAAGAAGGGAAATTTGTATCCAGAATGGAGACAAGTTTTACAACAAATTTTTGGATAGAAAGAGATGAGATGAGTGTTGAAAAGAGAACCAACCATGTTTTTCTTGAGGGATTCCACTTTCTGGTTGTGTTTTATGCTGAGAGAGAGGCTTTGTGTTCCTGTAAATTGAGTTGTGGGCCTATCAAATAGTTTTCTTTTTAGAAAATGGCTCAAGAGCCTTGTGAAGGATGTTGTGAGAACTCTTCGAGTTTATGAGAGGATTTATGATCAACCAAATGCACTGGTAACATGGAGGGAAGTGAGAAGGCCTAAGGGACTATGTGGAGTGAAGGGGGATCTCATTCCTTGGATTGTGCAGGTTGTGGGAAACAAATTTGGAACTTGGGTTTTGGAACTATTGGATGTGTAGAGTGGACAAATAAAATGGTCAGATCTCCCTTTGGACTCATAGCCTCATCTTAGTGGTGTCATGTTGTTGAGAGAGAGCAAACAACAGTTCTTATGGTTGCGAGGTCCATCCTTGGTATGCAGCCAGTTGGTTAACTATTAACAAATAAGTCTTTTGTTGTTTCTATGATGATATTCCATTGTGTAAATGTTTTATATGAATGTTGTGTTTTTTTTATTTTGATTGAATAATTGCATTCATGTTTCTCTTTATGTTGTAGATGCATTTAGAATCAATGGTAACAAACAATTGTTAAAATTGGTGGAATGTTACATAAATTTATTAAGTTGAAAATTTTATGATTTAATGTGTTTTCTGCATGTAAGTTTCTACAAACTACACAAATCCATTGTAGATGAAACTCCAGACACATATAGAGTAAACTATGCAGATTCCAAATATACTACTTTTAATCTATTTTTGTCTTGACATATATCAAAATCCTAAAATACATACCACTTTTATTTCTTCTATAACTTTGTATCAATTAAAATACTTATATATATATATATATATATATATATATATATATATATATATATATATATGTTTGATAATTTTAAGACTCTAATAGCCACCACTAACTTAAGAGGTTGTAATTTCAAGGATACAATGACTTTTATAATTAAAAATAATAGTTTTGCTTGCAAAATAATATATATAATTAAAATTTCACATAGTTATTTACAAATTCTATAAATAAAAATTATATATTCGGAAAGTTAATTCAATTGCTACATATTTTTTTTTTACACCATATTCAAATTCATTGTAAAATTACCTTGAATAATCTCTCCAAATTAACATATTGTTGTTTTTCCATATTTACTTTGCCACTAAAGCATCATGAGAAACACACCATCGTGAACCTACACCCACCCTTTTCTCAAATTAATTCTTTTGATTAACTATGTAATTCATACAAACTTATCTTAAGCACTTTTTCTCTTTGCAAGGCACTAAGCACTCGAATAAAAATTAAACTAGCATATGTCCAAATATAAAGCAAAGACGAATATGAAAAAAGTCCAATCTGTGTAAAAATTAAAAAGCAAACAATCCTCATGCAAAGTTGCCATAAAGTGATCATGACAATAATATTCCCAATGAAATCATGGGTCGCAAGGTATTGAAGGTCATATAAGAGTTAAAAAGCGAAGAAAGTTGCCATAAAAGTCTGATCATGACGATAATATTCCCAATGAAATCATGGGTCCCAAACTATTCATGATTGAAAGTCATCGTAGTATTTCTATAAACAATCTTTGAAGCATCACATAGAAGATAGAAAAATACCCAGCACTATTTGCATTCAAACTTGAGGAACACAAATTACCTTGAAGCATCACATAGAAGATAGAAAAATACCCAGCACTATTTGCATTCAAACTTGAGGAACACAAATTACCTTGTCCACTATTGGCATTCAAGTTCAAACTTGAGGAACACAAATGGCCTTGTCCACAAAGCTCATACAACTCATATTCAAATCACCATATGATACCCATTTTAAAATATTCAAATCACCATATGATACCCATTTTAAAATAAGTTTCTTCCTAAGATAAGTTTCTAGTTTCTTGCATTTGTAGTAGTACTACTAATTTTAAGTTTATGGCATCACATTGTATATGAAATCTCTTATTTGTGAGATAAGAGATTCTGTCACCCAACTAAAATCTATAGAAATATACATAAAATACCCATTTATATTTAGTCATTCTGCATATTTACCCATCTATATTTACCCATCTATATTTAAAACTACTATAGCAACCCCTCTCTACTATAGCATTCTGCATATTTACCAATCTATATTTAAAACTACTATAGCAACCCCTCTCTATTTGAAACTACTATAGCAGCACCAATACTGTTTGATGCATCATGCATTCTTAGTCATTCTGCATTGCTGGAGATCAGCCTTTTCAGCTGCCTTTTCTTTTGCTGGAGTAAAGGATAAGCTTTCTGATAGTCCAGAATGGCCATCAATAAATGCCGGAACGAGAACTCGGGCCACAGAACGGGTGTCACATACAGGAACGTAAAAGAAGATTGCCACAACAGAAAGTTACTGAGCCTTATCTCCCCAGATGTTCGGATCAACAGTTGGGGCTCTTCACAGTTTGCGGTGTAAAGATGTCTCTCAATCTCCTCTGCTGTAACTGAAGATTGAAGACCATGAATTTCTTTAAATACTGCACCATCATCATCGTCTCGGCTGTGAAAACCATTGCTAGCGAATTCGTGTTTTTCATGAACTTCAATCATCCTGAACACAACTTCATGCCGGACATTTTCTACTGCTTTGACGATTTCCTGAGTGGAAGTGTAAGGGGCGAAAATATTAAGAACGGCCTTCTCATTGCCTTGGCTGATAGCCATGGCTTCCTCTGCTGCTCTCCTGACGCTCTCGGGAAGAAGGCTCAGCTCTCCCAGTATCTGCACGCGAATTCCATATTCTGTGACGATACTTTCTTTCTGTATCAGCGCTTCCAGCWTCTCCTGCATCAKATTCATCAGCGTCGCGACCTCTTCCTTCGATCGCTTGAAATTCTCGATGCTRAACGCGTACACGCTGACGCATTTGACGCCTAGGTCATAGCAATYCCTCAAGGTATGCAWGAGGCTGCTGTATCCGAATTGATGGCCGCTCGTCCTCTCCATCTGACGACGGGCTGCGTATCTTCGATTTCCGTCCATGATGATGGCAACGTGATTAGGAATCGGGCCGGCGATTATCATCCAGATAAACCATCGTCTTATCAGTTCGCAGATCGCGTTAACGCCTGAGGCGATGCCTCCTGCAACGAAAGATCGCAGAGCGGCCACTTCCATCTTGAAGACGCTGCATTTGTTATCTATTTTGGCCTTTCATAAATACTGCATTCCCTTTCCCGACCATAGAATTTATTTTACTTCTATATTTTACCTACATATTTTCAAACCAAATATCCTGCGGTCCTCGTGAATTTCACAATGTCAAAGAAAAGATTCTTGGTTGGGTGGGTGACATGTTTGATGGGTGACAGGTTTGATGCTTAATTCTTTTATTCACAAGTTTGTATAATGGTTAAGAACATGTGTTTCCTCCTAAGAGGTCACAAGTTCAAATCGAGAGGGGGTGGGGTATGTATATCTTAGTAGACTTTACCAATCAAATCGCTGGGAGGAGGGGATCCCTTGTCCCACAAACAAAGGGGTCTAACACACCAGTTTGGTGTCTGGCTTGGCTGTGATCTTAAAAATAGATTATTATTATTATTATTATTATGATTATAATACAGATTGAGTGTGACAGGTTTGTATAATACAGTTTGAGTGGGTCTAATGATACAATTTGAATTGTCTAATGTTTAAGTTTAAGTGGCTTAATGTTTAAGAAAGGATCCCTTGTCCCAAAAACAAGAGAGTCTCATACATCAATTAATATCTCACTTAACAAAATATATATTTTATTTTTATTTATTTAATTAGAATAATTTTGTTATTTTGTTTTTGGATTTGTATATGATAAAAATTAATTCAACCATAATCAAATTTAATTAATAAATAATTAAAATAAGTTTAAAAATAAAATACTTTCAAACAAATTTTTAAATAATATTTTATCATATATTTTTGTAACCTATTTTTTTATTATATAAAAGTGAGATGTTCTATTATTGAAAATATGGTTATGACTAAGCATTTAATATACAAAAATAAAATAAACAATATGAAGAGACTTCTTAATATAACTTCAAATTCTAGTGAAAAACATTTGTGATTGGGGTTGGTAAAAAAATGCCAAGTGTTGGCTAAATCATTAGAGAGTCAATGAAAATATCACTTGCAAATTAATGATAATATTAAAAATATTATTACATTTAAATTTAAAATGAAATTGTGGTGCAATAAAGAATTATAGAATAATAGAAAATTAAGATATTAAAAAGCAGGTAGTCAACCCTGATTTAGAAGATCAAAAGTTTCTTTATATTTTAACCAATGTAAGAATATCTCTCTATTTTAAATAGTGTAAAGTATAAAATCAATATTTGATACTAAGAGGGTTAAAAATGAAAAGCATTTTCTCTTTAAAATGTCCTTTGTGCACCCACACTCTACATTCAATCACAATTCCCAAAAATTCTATGTTGTTTCTAACCTTTTAACTCATCAAAACTCCATACCTTGTAAAGTCTCATAAACCAAAATTGGTGTACTAAATCATATTAATATTGTTCTTAAAATATACATTTATTCAACATTAACTAAGAGAAAACATTAAAAAGAGATTGTGGTGGGATAAATAATTATAGGATATTAGAAAATTAAGATACTAAAATGAGGTAATCAGCCCTAACTTAGAAAATAGAAAGTATATTTTTATTTTAATGAGCGTAAGAACATCTCTCTATTTTAAATAGTGTAAAGTAGAAAATCCACATTTGAGACTAAGAGGGTTGAAAATCATAAAAACTTTCTCTTAAAAATGTCCTTTGTACATCCACATTAGATCACAATTCCCAAATATTTATTCTTTCTAACCTTTTAACTCATCAAAACTCCTTACCTTGTAAAGTCTCATAAACCAAAGTTGGTGTACTAAATCATATTAATAATATTCTTAAACTATAAATTTATTTATAATTAACTAAGATAAAATATGTTGAAAAGTGGGATTTACACCTCAATGAGAATGAGGAGGGTAACAACATTTCCTCACAATCATTAAAGTTACATCCAATTAACATCATATTTATTTTTTTACTATCTAATATTATATTAATATGTATTCTTTTGAAACATTCAATATTAAATTTCCAAACGATAAGAGATTGTTTAAACTTAAGGGTGTACTTAGTTGTTCCAAATTTCCACATAGAAAAAAATATAGGAAGAAAAGTGTGTATAATCCATAAGTGAAAAATAATTACAAAAAAATACTAAGCACTATATTTGGTGTTTAAAATACTACGTGTTGTTCCTAAAAGCATGGTTCTGGTTCGCCAAGGATGATAGTTGGAGATGGGGTGGGTTTGTGGAGACAACCTCCTCCAGAGGATGGCACCTTGGCCTTTCAATTGATGGTGACCACTTATGTCAAAAAACTGAAGCCATAAGATTTAAACTTTGTTAAAAAGTTGGACGAGATGCGCAATATTTCCTTTCCTCCTTCCTCTACAAGGAAGAAAGCCATAACTTTAGTTGATCGGGGATTGATTTGATAGTTCACTCACATATGGCCCTCTATGAATATGGTGCAAAAATAGTTGGAAAAAAGTTGGAGACCTCTCATACATGGTTATCTTCATCATTTTCTTTGTGGGCGAGGGTTATTTTTCTTTCCTTTTTGAAATCAGAGAAGATCGTGATTTGATTTTTCGTAGTGGTTCGTACTTGTTAGGAGAGAGGGGAATGTACCTCAACCAATGGACTCCTGATTTCATCCCTAAGAATGATGTTCCTTTAGCAATGCCAATGTGGGTTTGTTTCTTGCATCTTCCTCTACACTGATGGATTGATGATGCTTTGAGATGTATTGAGAAATCTATAGATCATGGTGAACCAAAGGGGAGCATATTCTCTTGTGCAAGGATTTGTGTTGAAGTTGATTTATAGAAAGGGATCCCTAAAGTCGTGCTCATTACCTTGGATAACTGGCAACATGTGCAAGAATTAGACCATGAATAACTTCCATTGAAGTGCAATATTTTCAATAAATATGAGAATTTTGCCAAAAATTGTAAGAAGGTCAAAAAACCCTCTCCTTCTAGTTCTAGCAAGGAGGAACAATGGAAAGAGGTTCAAATAAATTTGGATTTTCTGGTATCAAACATCTGCCCCCTTCTGGCTCGATGGATGGCCCATCCATTGGTAGTTTGAAAACTCTAGCAAGAAACAATGGGAATATGCATCAAGGAAGTACAACAATCACTGAAAATCACTTTGAAATTTTGTCCCCACAGGTGGATGTCATTGAAAATGAATCTTTAGTCATTATTGGCGAGGGTTTGCTCACCTTAGAGACTCCTTCATTCTAACCATCCTTTGTTCCTATTTTGGTTAATATCGGATGTTCTCCATGGAAAAATGAGGATATAGAGAGGGGAAGAGGGTTTTGTTTGATGTTCCAGAGAAAGCAACAGTCTCTGATCTGGAGTTGAATATGGAGGATGTGGATTTACTTATCAATGCAGAGGTAGCCTTCTATGAAGTAAAGTATCATTTGGATTATGAGGGCATTAGAGATGAGGAGCTGGGAGATAAGGTTTCCGAAGAAAATATCCCTAGAATATTCATAACAAAAGAAGAAAAAATTGTTTGTGAAGAGAAAGAAAACAAAGACATTATGTTGGGGTCACAATAAACTATTCCCAAAATGATGGGGTGATCCAAGAAGAACAAAAATATTGGAGGAAATGCAATAAATAAATGGGGTTCACATTCAAACCCTTCCAGATATTGACATTGGTCTCCTAGAACTGTAGGGCACTTAGTAGCAACCCCAAGCTATCAACTGCCAAAGATCTAGTTCACTCTGAAAAGCCCCAAATACTCCTGATCTAGGAGACCAAAATGAATGCAGATGAGAAGTAATAAGACTTGGGAAAATCCTTTGGAACACAAGTGAATCCACAATCATAGACTCTCGAGGGGATTTCAGATTTTTTTTCACTATATGGAATACAAATAAGGTAAATTTATAGTTTTTTTACAAAACCTAGCATTGGATTCTTACCCAGTTTCGATCCAAGAAGATTAATAGGTTGCTTGTGATTATTAATTTCTACATGCCATGTAATCCAGGGGAAAAGTCAATGTGTTGGAGATATCTTCTCAATTTAAAGGGCACCAAATCTTTTAAATGTTTATTGTATCCTTTACTGTGTATTGTATCCTTTCTTGTGTTTGTATTTTCTGTTGAGGGGGGATTTTAGTAGATCATTAAAATAACATTGCAAGGATTCCAAGATTATCATCACTCAATTCTTTTGGTTGGTCTGCTATTGAAGATCCATCATTATCATTGTTTTGTGCAACATAAAATTCTTCATATTCTTGTTTAGAATGTTCTTTTTGCATTTTCTTTTCATTGGCTAATGAACTATTTATTTGTAGGACATCATCAAGAACTACACTTGTGTCATATTTTGTTTTAGGAACTCCCCTTTCTTGAGCTTGATCCACTTTATATGAAAAACTCTAGTTTTCACATTCCTTATTGGAAAATGTCACCCATCATTCTTCTATTCTCATCTTCATCAATTTCAGGTGCACTATCTTCATCATATTTTTTTTTTGTACTTCATATTTTCTCCATAGCTTCTTATGCTTTTCTTCTTGAATTTTGAAAGTTTCTATGGGATCCTTTGGTAGTCTACAGTCACTAGATTTGTGACCATAATTATTGCATTTGTGGCATTCAAAATTGTAATTTTGTAGTGGATAGCAACATTCTCCCCCTTTAATGGTTATTGATAGCAACATGGTGTTATGTTGTCATTGATGTCAACAAGGATTAATCTGGGTCTATAATCCAGATAAGTCCATTCAGACTATAACTCTATTAAAATACCCTGCTATACTAATTGCAAAAGAGGTTTTCAAGAGAATTAAACCTGATGAGGCTATTGCATATGGAAATGAAATGAAAAATGCTATTTTGTGTAGAGAAGAGCATATATGAGATCTTAGAAATTGTGGAAGGAACTTGATAATTCCAAGATGGGATATGGTTTTTAGCAGGATCAATAAACCCTATGTTTTCTATCAACAGAAAGAGAGAGAGATTCTCGAATTATTTATTGCAAGTGGATAATCATTGAAATCGTTAAAAGGAGGAAGAAATGGTGGAAAAACATTGAGGAATCAGGACAAAGAGAGAGAGAGAGAGAGAGAGAGAGAGAGAGAGAGAGAGAGAGAGAGAGAGAGAGAGATACCTATCACGTGTAATCTAGGCAAGAGAACAAATTTGGAGCCTTATGTTATGAAATACAAAGCTCATAAGCGCAGCGCATCAGTTAACATGAAAAATTTCTAGACATAGGAGGAGTTTGCAGTTAATGAGACCTTGGAGTGGTCCAAGGAAAATATCATGAGAGGAGTGTGAGGATTGTGCAAAATATAGAGTGCTCTATAGAAGGATCTTGAAATCATGATTGTTCCCTCTTTCTTTAGAGAAATCAAAACAGTTGGGGCCAAGAGAAATTTGGATCATTGGATTGAGGAGCTAGATAAATGAGGATCATCAGATCTCACCTTAAATTCAAAAGCAATATCAACCATCGGATCGTGCAGATGATCGCCAACCATTGATCGAAGTCAATATGGAGATATAAAGTTTTGGGACTCCAGAAATTTTCCACTTAAGCGATTATTGGAGACAAGGAAGATGCACAAAATTGTGAAATAACAGGAGACATAGATCAAGGATCTATTAGAGACCCTTCTCAATCGTTGGATCAAGTAGTGGAAGGATAGTATAAGTTTTGAGACTCTAGAACTTCTCCACTTCGATGATTATTGAAGACTAGGAAAAGGAACGAAGTGTTGAAATCACATGAGCCATAGATTAAAGATATATCGGGACCGTTATCAACTGTCTGATCAACTAGTGGGGTAAGTAATTCATTGGGTTTTACTTTGGGATTTATATGGTTTGAGTTGCAAAACCATCCTAAATATCGAAGGACGAAACATGTGGAAATTAAAGAACGAAAAAATGGTGACCGTCCATCCAACAGAGGATTAAAACGTGGTCATTGATTGCAATGGGGTTGAGATTTAAATGAAGGACATATCTAGACATCCATCAAAGAGGTTTATTGATGACCAACGAGGCCATTGGAAATGAAAATATGAAATTGATTTAAGTGTTGAGACAAAGGGAGGCCAGATCAACGAAGAAATACAGACCGTTGATCTAGAGAACTTCGAGAGTAATGCTAACCATTAGATATAACATTAGTGGAAGGAAGAGTAAGTGAGAGGTGTTAAGTGACGGTAAGAAGTCATCATCACTTTACTACCATTTTGGTAGGTAATCCTTTGGGAGGTTGAAAGGTTAGGAACTGCAAGATTCACAAAATTGCAAAATCTCCAAATCCCATCAGTCGTTCAATCTAGGTAAGAAGATTGAGATAAATATCATCTATTGGATCATCCACTCAATGTTTGATTAAAACCAAGCCGTTGATCTGTGAAAACCCCAAAAATGACTAAGTATGGTTCATTATGGAGGTAGAGGAGATGGGGGTTCATTTTGATGACAACAGATATGAAAAGGAAGACATGTGAGCCCGCGAGTCTGCTAGTCCGCAAACCCACTACATAAAATAATTATAAGTAGAGTTCAATTTATACATGGAAAAACTAAAGGTTCATTTTGATGATAGCGAAGATGAAAAGGAGGAAATGTGATCTCGTGAGTCCATTGGTCCTTGAACCCTCTACATAAAATAATTATAAGTAGAATTAAATTTGTAGATGGAGGAAACAAAGGTGCATTCTGATGACAGAGGAGATGAAAATGAAGACATGTGAGCCCGTGACTTCATCCATCTGATGTATTCTCCAACCAATGGATGTTGCAAGGTAAATAATCGTCTGGATAGAATTGTATAGGGAAACAGGACCAAATGTCTCCTTATAATCTATTCCCTTCACCTCACAGAATACTCTAGCAATAAATCTCATTTTTTGCTTCTCAATGCTTCCGTCAATTGTGTATTTGATCTTATATATCCACTTGGAACTCATGAAAAACTTCCCCTCAGGTCTCGAAACAATATCCCACATGTTAGAACACTTAGAATTTTTGAACTTTTGTTTCTTTTGTTTCTGCCTATTAGGAATAGAATTTCACCAAAAAACTTAGAAAATTGCCTTTTAATTAAATAAATCCTTGGTCGTTATATATTAATAAGGTGATTACAATATCACTCGTCGATGTGTTGCACTAAGTTGATCAAACGGTTCTTGTGATCTCCAGAATATAAAATCCTCTTGAATTTTTAAAAGAAAACCTTTAACGATCACTTCGGAGCTTCGTGCTTTGGGAGTTTCAAGAAAAGTAAACAACAAAAACCCTGAATCTACGAAGTATTGAAGACAATTCCTCATAATAATTTCTAAAAGTACTTACAAATGAAGTCATAGGACACATGTCATTAAATATTTTCTTGGGCTGACACATGGCACTTATTTTTAACATTTGTATCAGATTATTCACACGATTTCAAGTGACACGTGTCACCCCTCCTTTATTGACACATCACTAATATTTACATCATATCTTCCACGTCACTCTGAGAGATGTCCCTTTGGG
Source organism: Picea engelmannii (assembly GCA_009831015.1). NCBI lineage: Eukaryota > Viridiplantae > Streptophyta > Pinopsida > Pinales > Pinaceae > Picea > Picea engelmannii. The sequence goes on from ML785408.1 coordinate 281,721, forward strand.
AGTTTAAAGAAATATTGGGTTCACAACCGTCGAAATATCAAAGTGTCAGAGTTTTGGATATCACAAAAAAATAAAAGTGTTTCAAAGAGTTATTAAAAAATTTAACAAGTTTAATTAATCATGATTAAGTATTAATTAATCACTCTACAAATTTAGCCTTTGGGATATTTCTCTTGTGCTACATCCAAAAATATTGAACATCGAACTGTCGAAGTATGAACTGCACTTTTAAACATATGAAATCCCGGAGCTCCGAAGCTCTAGAGTTCTAAAACCCTGAAATATATATAATGGTTCGAATGTTTACTCTGGGAATTCAGACTTCAGAGGATTTCTATCATCCTCCATCAAAAACCCCCGAATACTGAACTTCCGAAGTACTTAAGGCTAATACAATGTTTAAAGAAAAATTAATTAAAACATAAAAGTGATTAATTAGAGATTAACTTCTCCAAGAATTCGGCCTTCAGGAGATTTCTTCCCTCTTACATTCAAAACCTTCGAACACCAAGCCATCGAAGTATTAATGACAATTATGATTGGCTATAGTTAAAGATTTGAGTAAATATTGTGATTTTCAAGCTAATAAATTCCATTATATTTTTAATAATCTCTCTGCGAGTAAATAAATATGAAGATTGATAGACTTTATGAATAAAACATTTTGAATCTCAAGTCATTTTACCATTTTCAATAAGAATTTTTCATTCAACAAGTAAGAGCATATAGAGTTCTCTGGTTTCAAGAAGATTAATTTCATTTCCCTGAGGATTATGGTGCCACGCAAAGATGCAAAAAAACAAGATGCATCAGTAGATGATTCCAATCCAAACACAAACGTTCTATCAGACACCACTTCACAAATTACAGAATCTAGCAAGTCTTGGAAGTAGGTCTATGATATGTCAGAACATGAGATTCTTATTTCTTCGAACGATTCTGCCAAGGAATAAGATGATTCCTTCTTAGTAAAGATCATTATGGTAGCACAGTCAGAACTACACAAGATTGTTGCATGACCGAAGATTATACCCTATAATGATATGATAAGATGGGCTCTAGAGCACGTCGACATTCAAACCAGAAGCATTATCAGTTACTAGAAGACCTCTGTCGGTGCTTTTCGACCGGAGTACCTACAAGTAATGTATAAACTTTCTTCTACACCCAAATATAATTACAATGCAACATTTCTTTTGTATTTTGAGAGAAACGAATGCACTCAATACGACAAATATGGTCATGATATAATCAAGACCCGGTGGGGAAATCCCACCAAGTTCAAAACCGACACTCATGGTATGTACTCCACGACGTCCTTGGATGATCATATCGTATATATAGCCATGATTCTCTGTCGTTTATTTGAAAGAAAAAACTATGAGCATTTCTCAGTTGAGTGGGTGGCTATAATGAATGAAGTGGTCGAAGGCTATGTTTTCAACTAGGAAAAAATGTTGTTGGACAACTTGGCCAAGGAGGTTTTCGAGTACCAACCATTGAAATAAAAATGGAAACCTGCTCCTTTTTACATGTCTGCATACATCATGGATGTCATTTTCTTCATGACCCCATTTCCCCTCATGAACTGGAGTTGTAACCCGGCTAGTTCTGAGCCTATACATTTCTACAACTCCAAACTATGGGAAGAAAATGCTAAGGATTTATTTTATGAGAGTTGTCACAACGTAGTGGTACCTATTCATATAGTTATCTATGTCCACCTGCTGCACAGGATTTCAGAGAAGATTATGGTAAACTTAGGCACATTTGTAGACTGGTACATTGAAGAGAACTTCTCTTACATTAGAGTGTTTGGTTGCTCCATTCCTCATGCCCTTCCAAAAGTTTTACCTAACAATATGGTGTGCCGAGAAGTGGCATACCAAACAATAGAAAGAGGAATCACTAAGGAATTGAAAGTGGCTCAGAAAAAGGTATGTCCAACTTTTACCATTCAAGTTGGTATGTTTACATTGTTATATTTTGGTCATACCGAAGTCGAGGCTGCAACCTTGGAAGATGTCCAATTAGTTGACATCGAATTCAAAATACATGATCCACATAAGGTGGTAGAGAATCATTTGGCTCATTTCAACATGAAAAGATACATCCGCAAAGAGTCTCCTTATGATGAGGTTTTTAGGGGAGCTATATCCTATGAAGAAGTTCTAAATAGATTTCCTCCTGACCAACATGTTGTTTTCCTCAGCTTCCAAAAGCATAGACAAAAAAACTTTCCTAAGATTTTAAAAGGAGAGTTAAGGCCCATTCCATCTTCATGGGAAGCTAAATCCATAGAATCTCAACCAAGTTGTTCCACTGAGAACAAAACTGAAGAAGTATTGAAGAGTTCAGATGGATTATTTAAAGAGATAAAAACATCACTGTTAGGTCTAAATGATCAATATATATTATCCCACTTTGAAGCTTTCATGAATCAGGGACAAGTTTTAACTCCTTCAATACCAATTACTTCTACTGACATCCCAAGCATAGTAGTTCCAGAAAGATCCACCGCAATTATCTCTCATATTCCCTCATTAACTCCTTTAGTGACCAGTTTTAAAACTCCTAGTTCATAGGTTGTTCACATAGATGAACTTACTCCTGTCTTTCCTAAAGAAATGCCTCCCTCAATTTTTTTTTTCAACAAGAAAAGGAAAGCTATTGTAAAGAAAAAGTCTCAGCAAAAAGATGGAGTAGTTACTAAAAGGCCGAAAATAGTGTATGATGGAAAAGGACAAAATGATCCAGAGTTTGCCAAGGAGGTTGCAGATTCACTAGGGGCCTTCTCCACTGCCGACCAATGGTTAGTGGATAATCTGACCAAGAAACTGCAAGAAAAACCTCTCTTGGTGGAACAATTGCAGAATGAAATGCTAAGCACAAAACATGTTATCAAGAGAAGAATGAGTCATGACATAGAGCAAATCAGGTTAAATTATCAGTAGTAGATGAAACAGTTACAGAAGAAACTCGAGCTGATTTACCAGAATTCACAGACTAGAAAAGCCATGATTACTCAGTGGGACAATTTGATAGAACATATGCAGGACAAATTAGTCATAATGGATAACACAACAATAGACATCACTGCTTTAAAAGAAAAAGAATCTGAAATCAATGAGAAGCTGGAAGTTGTCCAACATGATCTATATCAAAAGGTGGATACTATTCAGAAATACTATCAGGCAATAAATAATTCTCTGAAAAGTATTTATGTGAAAGAAAAGAATTCCAGTGTGGCTAGATCCAAGTTTCATGAATTTATTATATGGAGGCAGAAATCCAATATCCCTGGTCTCGCCCCTTTCTCACAATATGAAAAAGTGAAGGGTGAAATGGCCTTGAAATTTTGGGAGACAAACCTAGAAGAAAGAAAGAAGCTTTCCAGAGAGGCAAAGGAGACTTGTCTGAATGCCCTGTCTTTTGTAGAAAAACAATTGTTTGAATTTGAAAGAAATGATATCTCAAAGGCACTTGGGCAGATCAAAATAGAAATGAATAAGGAAAACTCCAGAAAAAATAAGGAAAAAATGCAATCTGTCATCCAATAGATGAATCAGATTGATTTTCTCATGATTAATGAGTTGTTGGTGAAGCCTGATCCAGAGTATCAAATTACATTCTAGGCAGTAAAGAAGATCCAGGAGAAGCTACCACTAGTACACAAGAAGGTGTTTTCCTTCGAATTGAACGAGAATATTGAACCTTCGATATTTTTGGTAGCCTTGATGGATATGTGTACCCAGTTGAATGAACAGAGGAAAGAAAGTGTGGCTAGGATAAAATGAAGGAGCATATGAAGTGCCATCACATCAAATCATAAATCAACAATATCTACATTTTTTTTTTCCATTCGGATTGTATTCTATATTTAGAGAAGATATTGTGGAAAGTCTAACTACTTTTAGTTGAGACAATTTTTGTATAAATAGATAGATATTAGATCTATTCATGGCTACTTATGGCCTAATGTAAAAGAGAGAACCTATTGAATATTAATACAAGAGCAGATAGAGATTCTAAGTTTCATTTCATTTGAGTTATGTGTTTTCCATTTGTTTCCATCTCTTATTAGATTCATTATGTAGTTATTGAAGACTGGATGATTAATTTAGTAATACATCTATTGTGATATTAATACATCAGAAGTCCATTCAGTTACAATTTTTCCTCTGTTCTTACTATGAGTAAAAACAAGACCTCTGATCTGTGTGAATTGTTGCATTATTAACCTTCTTTCAAGGGTACATATTATATCTTTATTCTACTGCAAATGAGGTAATACTTATCTGTAATTGATACCTTGCTTTATTTTAACATTTTTGCCAATAATTTCTATATCATTTGAAATTAAATTTATGACTCAGATAATGAGATACTTCCTCTGTATTGTCTTGTCATAAATTTCACTTAAAGTTATTTCTCAGAAAACTCTATGTAGAAGAAATCACTTATAAAACATTTCATTTAAATCTTTGATGCTTGACATTATTCGTTGAGCCTAGAATCAATCTCAGGAACAACATATTTTTGGCGCCGTTGCCGAGGACAGAGAAACAAAATAATTTTTTCCCTAGGAGAACGACAAAGTTAAATTTTGGTCTTTTCTGGTGAAAAAATACTAAATACATGGATAAGGCTCACTTTATATTTCACTTGGTGACTGTATTGTAGGAAAAGATGGCATTTGGTTGAAAAAATACCAGGAAAAACCTAGACAAAAAGCAGACTATGCCAGTTTTGGATCCCGAAAAGTTGTTGAAACCGAAGGGATATCTTAGACAAACTTCTACATCAACAGTTAAGATATACCAACCTAAGGTTACACAAGTTAATGTTAATATTCCCACTGAAGAACTAAGTCTTAAAGAAAAATATCAACAAGTCCATTCTGCAGAAGCATCAACAAGTAAATCTGAAGTTAAATTAGAAACTTCGGAAGGAATTATTCCTGAAGTAAAATTTGAAATTATCCAAACCACCCCTATCTCGTTGATAGATACTTTTACCAACGAAAACAAAGAATCCTTTTCAATCCCTAATATCTTTTTTACATAGTCGATTCTTTCTCTTCCCGAAGTAAACGTTTTTATTTCCAAAAACCATGAAGATTACTTTTTATACTCAGATTCATCCCCTATTGATTTTCTTATCTATACATTTGGTAAATCTAAGAGACCGAGTTCAAGTTCTCTTTTTCCCCCTCATTTATATCTTCCATAACCTTACAATAATTTAGCTTAACTTCATTCACACCGTCCCAAAGCAGTCGAAAGTTTAGTAGATCAGTGTTTTGAAGTTTTTGATAATCTCCTGTTTTGTCGAATTTCTTCTCCTAGAATTTCAATGGATGGTGCTAGAGGTGCCAGAGGTGGAGGGGCTGGTGGACATGGAAATATACTAGCTCATCCTCCAAGGATGTTTTCCAAGTTCGCTACTATATATGCTCCCTTGGCTCTTCCTTCTATCCTACATTATTTGCTTGACAATTACATGAAGAGCCTCCCTAAATTCACGGGTGAAGGGGATTTGATAGCAACGGAGCATATAACATTTTTTGACCAATTCGTTGATATCCCTAGTATTAAGAATGAATATGTTTACATGAGACTATTAGCACAAATGTTTGAAGGACAGGTAAGAACTTGGTTCAAAGGACTTCCACTAGACTCTATACCATAATATAATGATCTAGAAAAAATATCATAATAAAATACCTTCTTAAGGCAATGGTGTGAGAAAAAATATCATCTATATTACTTAACAAGATTCAGAGACTTGAGAAATAAAACATTTGAAACCATCCTAGATTTTATTCAAATATTTAATAAACTTTATCACAAGATCCTGACTGAAGTTAAACCTTCTCAGTGAGCTACAAAAGTCACTTTTGCAGGGGCTTTTGATTTTGATTTTGCTCTACTTTTGAGAGAAAGAAGAGCCACTACTTTAGCAGGGATGCAAGATGATGCTATAGATATTGAATCCAATATCATAGAATTTGGAAAGTTAAAAAATAAAGTTGAGATAGGAACAAGAGAACCCAAGCGTTTTAAAGAACAAGAAGGACCCTCTGGCTATGGAAATATTTCTTCAGAGAAAAAAATGGACGAGATGGAAAAAATTATTAAAGACTTTTCAAAAAAAAAATCTAGGATGGAAATGGAAAAATCCAAAACTGATCCATATGCTAGAAATCAATTCAGGAGAAATCCTAACATAAATCCTCAGATACAACAAAGACAAATAAAGAATGAGGAACAAAAGATTCAATCTCCTTTTAAAACTAAGAATCTCATACAGGGAGATGAAGTGAAAGATTATGACAAATTAGATGAAGATCTAAACAACCTCAGTGATGATGATCTTGAGCCTCACCTAACCAAACAAAATTATGAAAAATCCTTAGATCTGGAATCTTTATTTTATGAGGATGAAAATATCAACAATTTGGGAGACTCTACATACAAAGGTCTTGTTGATTCAATAATGGTCGAGCTCCAACATAAATATGATTTGAGGTCAAGAGAAAAAAGTTCTATAAATACTTGTTACAAATCAAATGAGGAAACAATTACAAAACCATCAACTGAAAGGCAAGTTTCCCAAATAAAGCAAGTTGAAACAAAAGAAGTATAGATGAAGAAGCCAGAAAATAAAGAAGTTGGAGTTCAGACCAGGGAAATTGAAAAATCAATTGGGACTTTCAATCTAGAAAATGAATTGAATAAACTTAAAATTCCAATTCCTCTGGTTGAACTTGCTAGAAATCCAATCTATAAAAAGAAAATCACAAAAGAAAAAAAAATATTATGATGTTGAATTGCAAGCTGATGTTATCAACTTGCAGGATGAAAAACCTACAATCATGTTTGGACCACACATTGAGAATAATAAAGATTTGTTTTCTCCTTTCTATATTACATTGATTATGCACGATCATTTACTACACAATTGGATGTTAGACTCAAGAGCTTCACATAATTTGATGCCTACTATTATCATGGAAAAAATGGGCCTTCAAATTACCAGACCTTATCAAGATCTATACTCTTTTGATTCTAGAAAGGTTAAGTGTCTGGGTATGATTAAATATTTAGTTGTAAATCTTTCTCAGGTTCCTGTGAAAATTATTCTTATGCATGTGGTTGTTTTTGATGTTCCTGCCCATTATGGAATTCTTTTATGAAGATCTTGGGGTGCCAAGTTAGGAGGATCGATCCAACTAGACATGCCATATGCTACAATTCCAATTTTTGGTGGACAATTTACTCGATTGTACGGAGAAACTCGACTGGATTATATTGTAAGTGACCACCAAAACCCTAATAACTATTCATTATATGTTGTTGATCAAGTCTAGGCAATTTTATATTATCCATAGATGATGATTTTTAAGAATGTATAGAAGAAGAAAATAAAAAAATATAATTTTCAAAGAAAAATATAAATTTTAGAGGTATGATGTGGAAAATGTTCTTTTATGGTGCTTCATCTTGCGAAGGAGCAGGAGATGGAGTTTTATTTGTGGCACTAGGGGATGAGTATTACATCCCTTTTTCTTATAGATTACAATGGGATATTGATTATACCAATAATGTGTGTGAATATGAATCTTTAGTTTTAGGATTAGAAGTTGCAAGAAAACTAAAAATGAAACATTTGATAGTTTATGGTGATGCTGAGCTAATTTAAAACAAATAAAACAACAATACCAAGAGAAGCATCCGAGATTGAGGTCTTATAGAAATTGTTCTTGGGATCTCATAGAAAATTTATTCTGGTCTTTTAACATCCACTCTAATCCCAGAATGCATAATCAACAAGATGACTCCTTATCCAAAGATACTGCCACTTTTGTACCACCTAATGTTTTGAAGTTGAAGTATCGTATTGAGATGAGACATAAACTTTCAATTCCAAACAATGTTCAACACTAGAAAGTATTCAAATATGATGAACAAATTAAGCAGTTTATGGAAATGGTAGATGAGTTTTTTGAGACCCACATTGATCAAGAAAATCAGAATGATCCTGCTTGGATTATGCAGGAAGGAAAAAATCCATAAAAAGTTCCAAGATAAAATTGCAAATCATCGAATGATTTTACTTAAAAACAATCAAATTCCCAAAGGTATTATCCCTTTAGAAGGGTTGTTTGACCAAAATGATATACCTGAAGAAGTTGAAGATTGTAACGTAGGAACAAATGAAAATCCCAAGATGATCAAAATATCCAAATATCTTTCGACTCAAATAACGAGTAAATATGTTGAGTTACTCAAACAATATAAAGATATTTTTGCATGGTATTACGAAGATTTAAAAACCTATGATACTTTTTTTATTGAGGATAAGATTCCCTTAAGGCCTAGTATTAAGCCTTTCAAGCAAAATCTTAGACAGATAAACCCAATACTTCTGCCAGTAATAGAAAATGAGGTTAAAAATCTCCTTGATGCAAAAAACATTGTTCCCCTTAGACACTCTGAATGGGTGGCTAATTTGGTCCCTGTTAAGAAGAAAAATAGAAAGATAAGACTTTGTGTTGATTTTAGGAACCTAAATCGGTCTTCTCTTAAAGACAATTACCCCCTCCCAAAAATGGATCATGTTTTACAGAAGGTGGTAGGGGCTAACGAAATTTCTATGATCGATGGTTTCCGGGGATACAATCAAATTGTTATTCATGAATATGATAGAGAAAAGACTGCATTTACTACTCCATGGGGAACTGTTATGTATGATAAAATGCCTTTTGGTTTAATGAATGTAGGAGCAACTTTTCAGAGAGCAATGGATATCGCATTCATTAGTGAGAGAGATAAGTTTGTTGTTATTTATATGGACGATATGATAGTTTTTTTTCATTCTGATGTAGAACATTTGGTGCACCTCAGGTAAACCCAAAAAAATCACACTTTGCCATGCAGGAAGGTAAACTTTTAGGGAATATAGTTTGAAAGGATGGAATTAAATCTGATCCTAAACGAGTTGAGGTTATTGATCTAATTAATAATCCTAGAAATAGAAAATAGATTCAATATTTTTTAGGGAAAATCAATTTTTTGAGGATATTTATTCCTAATTTTGTTGAAATAATCAAATTGATTACAAATATGCTAAAAAAGGACATCAAGGTAAAATGGACTGCAGAAGAGAAAGAATCCTTCGAACATGTTAAGAAATCCATAGGAGAAGCACCAGTATTGGTAAGTCCCGACTATACCAAAGAGTTCTTAATATTCTCCTTTGCATCTGAATATATTGTTGCAGCAATGCTCCTTAAAAAAACTGAAGAGTGATTCAAACAACTGATATCCTTTTTTAGCAAAAGCCTCAGAGATGAAGAGCTAAGATATGACATTCTTGAAAAAAAAGATTGTGCGATGGTGAAGGCTCTAAAATATTTCCGAACATATGTCTTGCACTCAAAAATAATTGCTTATGTACCAACAAATGCAATTAAAGATATCTTGATTCAACCAGACAAGGATGGAAGAAGAGGTAAATGGTTGGATAAAATTCAAGAGTTTGACTTAAAAGTTAAACAAACTAAACTAGTGAAAGGTCAAGGTCTGTCAAGGCTGTTAGCCGAATCAAATTTCAAATCTCTTGGAATAAATAACTTTGAGTATCATGATTCTCTCTTAGATATAGAGGAAGTTGATGGCCAAGTGCCTATTATTCATATTGAAGATAAGTTTTCCTCCTCACCTTCGTACAATGACATTGTTTCATATATCCTTACTATTCAATGTCGGAATGATATAATTCCTTCTAAGGAAAGAACTTTAAAGTTACATGCAATTAAGTATTGAATTATTGATAGCAAGTTATATTGGAAAAATTCTTTGGGTTTCCTATTATATTTCCTTATAGAATCTGAAACAAATTGTTTCATTGACGAATTTCATGAAGGAGTATGCAGAGGACATCGTGCCTGGAGAGAAGCAACTTACAAAATTTTAAGGGAAGGATATTATTGGCCAGAATTATTCACTGATGTAAATACAAGGGTCAAAGATTGCAATTCATGCCAACTGTTTGCTGGTAAGAAAAATCGTCCGGCCTTACCTTTAATTCTAGTAAAATTTGAAGCTCCTTTCCAACAATGGGGTTTAGTTTTCATTGGAGAAATTCATCCACAATCGAGTGCTCAACACAGATGGATTTTGATCGCTACTGATTATTTTACGAAATGGGTTGAAGCCATTCCAACTCTGAATGCTACAGATTGATTAGTGATAAAAAAATTTGGAAGAAAACATCCTAACAAGATTTGGTTTTCCGAGGAAAATAGTCACTAATAATGTTCATGATTTTAAATCTATTGTAATGATCAATTTTTGTCAAAAATATAATATTATTTTAGTTCATTATATAACCTACTATCCTAAAGGAAATGAGTTGGCATAATCATCTAATAATATTTTGGTGATGATAATCAAGAAGGTTCTCATAGAAAACAAAAAATCTTGGCATATACAATTAAAATATGCGTTATGGGAAAACAAAATTGGCACCAAAAAATCTATAGGTATGTCTCCATTCCAATTAGTTTATGGTACCGATGTTAATCCTCCTATTAATCTCACTCTTCTTGTGATGAAACTCTCGCAGGATGCGAATGAAGAGTCGAATGATATTACGAGAAGAATAAATAAAATCATCAAAGTACAACAAAACAAAGTAGAAGTGGATGATAAGCTCCAAAAATACCAGGATAACATGAAATCCCTGTTGGTTGTGGAGCCTGCTTATCTTCCTGATTCAAAGGACTTTTTTTTCAGCTGTGTTTATATCCCATGAAGACTTTACACCCCTGAAGTATGTACACCCCTCCACAAGGGGGAGTGCAAGGGGGGCCCTCCCATCCTGCGGGGTCCGGGGGAAAGTGGGTTATTGGTGGGGATTCAGGGGTGAATCCCCCGAAGCAAAAATTGTCTTGTAAATATATATTGTAATTTCATTGTAAATCTGGACCGTTCATTATAAGGTCGCAGATCTAATCGTAGAAATTATGTTAGGGTTTTTTTCCCTAGAAGGCAACCCTCTTTTATGAGGGAAATGTATTGCGGCTATGCATTATGGAAAAAGTGATTTTTTGAGATAGGATACTGTGACAGAAAGAAGAGGAAGTTACAACGGGTTTTGTTGTAGGTTGTATCCCTTCATTTGTTGGATAATAATAAAAGAAGGACCTGACAATTTCTCTAGTGGACGTAGTCCACACTGGGTGAGCCACGTAAATCTGTGTCTCTATTGTATTGTGTATCTTCTGTGTTTTGTTTCCGCATTTATTTTAATTTATTTCTCCATGATCCTATTTTTCTAACAACTGATAGCAGAGCGAAAGGTAACTTGTAGAAAAGAGGGTTCATGGTTAGAGTGGGAGCAATGTCGGAAGATGGAAAGTTTAGGGTCGATAAATTTAATGTCCAAAACTACCAGTTATGGAATATGCAGATGGGAGATTATTTATATCAGAAGGATCTATTCCTACCATTGGGCAAAGTAGAAAATAATTCAATGGCCATGAAGGATGAAGAATGGGAGATTGTTGACATAAAGGATCTAGGAATGATACCACTGATCTTGGCAATGTCGATGGCTTTCAATATTTTGAAAGAAAAGACAACGAAGGATATGATGGACACATTGGCTAAGTTGTATGAAAAACTCTCGGTTTCCAATAAGGTATTTCCAATGAAGAGATTATTTAATATGAAGATGTCAGAAGGTGGGTCTGTTGCAGATCATTTAAATGAATTTAATACAGTTACTAATAAACTAAGTTCTGTAAAAGTGGACTTTGATGATGAGGTTAGGGATCTTCTAATCTTGTGCTCATTGCCAGAAAGATGGAACGACTTGGTCATGGATGTAAGTAACTCTGTCTCTGGTTCAAATACTTTAAAATTTGATGATGTTGTTGGTGTTATCCTTAGTGAGGAAATGCGACGAAAATGCACAGGTGAGACATCAAGTAATGCATTGAACATGGAGAATAGGGGAATACAAAAGGATAGAGGAAATGGCTCAGGGAATCGCGAGAATTATAGGAAGGGAAGATCCAAATCCAGACTTGGAAACATCGAGTGCTAGAATTGTGGGAATAAAGGATATCTGAAGAAAGACTGCAGAGCTCCAAATAAACAAAGAGATGGACAACATGAGAGAAATGAGGAAGAAAATGTAACAGGTGATGTGTTACAAGATGCTTTGATTCTTTCTGTAGATAATATTTATGAGTCTTGGGTAGTAGATTCAGGGGCTTCATTTCATGCCACACCCCCATAGAAAACATTTTCTAGATTATGTTCAAGGTGATTTTGGATAGGTTCATTTGGGTGATGATGGACCATGCAAAATTGTTGGAATGGGAAAGGTAAAAATAAAGCAATGCAATGGAAACCAATGGTTGTTGAAAGAGGTAAGACATGTTCCAGATTTAAGGAAAAATCTAATTTAAATAGGGAAATTGGCAAGTGAAGGTTGTATATCCATATTTACAGATAATATGTGGAAGGTCATCAAAGGATCATTGGTGATAGCAAAAAGAGAGAAGGTAGGTACATTGTATTTATGTATTGGTAATACTGACTCTTCTATATCTTTAGCTTCTACAAGAGTGGATACAACATTGTGGCATCATAGGCTGGGACACATGAGTGAGAAGGGAATGCAGATACTTCACAAAATAAATTTGTTTCCAGATCTTAAACAAATTGATTTGGACTTCTGTGAGAATTGTGTTTATGGAAAACAAAAGAGAGTCAGATTTCTCAGAGTTAGAAAAGAAAAGAAGAATGAAAGGTTAGAGTTTGTGCATACAGATGTATGGGGACTAGCTCAGGTATCATCTCTTGGTGCCTCTCATTATTATGTTACTTTTATTGATGATGCAACTAGAAAAACTTGGGTTTATTACATTCGACAATAATCTGATGTTTTTGATACTTTTAAGAAATGGAAAGATTTGGTTGAGAATGAGACAGGAAAATTTTTTAAGTGTCTTAGATCAGATAATGGAGGTGAATATTGTAGCAAGGATTTTAATAATTACTGTTCATACCATGGGATTCGTAGAGAGAAGATAGTTCCAAGAACACCACAAGAAAATTGTGTGTCAAAAAGGATGAACAAGACAATCATGGAGTGTGCAAGGAGTATGAGATTGCATGTTGGTTTTCCCCTACAGTTCTGGGCAGATGTTGTAGATATTGTTGTTTACTTAATAAACAGAGGACCTTCAAGATCTTTGGATGGTATAATTCCAAAGGAGGAATGGATAGGAAAAAAGGTAAACTATTCTTTTTTGAAAACTTTCGGTTGTGAAGCATTTGTCCATATTGATAAAGAAAATAGAACAAATCTTGAGGCAAAATACAAGAAGTGTACCTTTATTGGATACGGTGTTAATGATTTTGGTTATCGCTTATGGGATTATGAAAATAACAAAATCATTAGGAGTAGAGATGTCATATTCAATGAGAATCTCATGTACAAAGATCAGTTGCAGGGAAAGAAACAGGAAAAAGAAAAACAAGAATACACAGTGCTTGATGAGATCACTGAAAAAGAAATTCTAAAGGAACCAAAAAATCAAAATGTACAACAACAGGAGCAGCAGGTACCTCAAGCACCTCCAAGTGTTGTTAGAAAATCTACTAGGTTAAGTATACCTCCTGAACAATACTCTCCTTCATTGTATTATTTATTGTTGACTGATTCTGGAGAACCGGAATGTTATGAAGAGCCAATGCAGGTAGACACCAAAAAGAAGTGGGAGCAAGGGATGAAAGAGGAAATGGATTCCTTGGTAAATAACCATACTCGGGACATGGTTTAGTTTCCTGCAGGAAAAAGAGCATTGCAGAATAAATGAGTTTACAAGTTGAAGGAAGAAGATGGAGGAATAAAGCGATACAAGGCTAGACTTGTTGTAAAGGGGTTTGCACAAAAGAAAGGTATATATTTTGATGAAATATGTTCTCTTGTTGTTAAAATGACTTCAATTAGGACTATTTTAAGTCTTGTGGTAGTAGAAGATTTGCATCTTGAACAGTTAGATGTAAAAACATATTTTCTCCATGGGGATTTGGAGGAAGAGGTTTATATGCAGCAGCCACAGAGGTATGAGGTCAAAGGGAAGGAGAATTTGGTATGCAGGTTGAAGAAGAGCTTGTATGGCCTAAAGAAATATCCAAGGCAATGGTATTTGAAGTTTGACAGGTTTATGATAGAACAAGGTTATAGTAGATGTCATTCTCATCACTGTATTTATTTTAAAAGGATGGAAAATGGAAGCTATATTATCTTGCTATTATATGTAGATGGCATGCTTGTTGCAGGGTCTAATATGTAGGATATAAATGTGCTCAAGAAGAAAATAGCCAATTCTTTTGGGATGAACGATTTGGGTCCTGGAAAGAAAATCCTTAGCATGAGAATAACAAGAGACAAAAAAAATCGCAAATTGACATTGTCTCAGGGTGAGTACATAGAGAAGGTGTTGGAGAGATTTAGAATGCAGAATGCAAAATCAGTTAGTACACCTTTGGCCAGCCATTTCAAATTAACTAAGGAAATGTGTCCTAGGACATAAGAGAAGATAGAATACATGTCTAGGGTCCCTTATTCATCAGCAGTTGGCAGATTGATGTATGCAATGGTTTGCATAAGACCAGATATTGCACATGCGGTGGGAGTTGTGAGCAGGTATATGAACAATCCAGGTAAAGAACATTGGGAGGTGGTAAAGTGGATTCTTAGGTATTTGAGACGTACTGCTACTCATGCATTATGTTTTGGAGGTTCAGGCACTTTTCTATAGGGATATGTTGATTCTGATATGGTAGGTGATAAAGACAACAGGAGGAGCACCACAGGATATGTTTTTACTATAGGTGGAACAAAAATAAGTTGGATTTCGAAACTGCAAAAGGTTGTTTCACTTTCAACAACAGAGGTAGAGTATGTTTTTCACTACAGAGGCTAGTAAAGAGATGATTTGGTTACAGAGGTTTATGGAGGAATTGGGAAAGAAGCAGGAGAATAGAAGGTTGTACTGTGACAATGAGAGTGCAATTCATATTGCAAATAACGTAGCCTTCCATTCAAAGACTAAGCATATATAGTTGAGGTACCACTTCATACGATCCACCTTGGAAGATGGAAATTTGAAGTTAGAAAAGATACACACTAGCCAGAATCCTGCAGACATGTTAACAAAGGGAGTAATCAGAGAGAAACTGAGTTCCTGCTCAATTTCAGTTGGTATTCAAGAATGAAGATGAATATGAGAAATTTGTCAGGTCCAAGAAGTTTTAGAGTCCAGCATATACAACAGTGGTGGAGTTGTTGAGATCAGTCTCCAAGTGGGAGATTGTTGGTTGTGGAGCCTATTTATCTTCTTGATTCAGAGGTCATCTTTTTCAGACGTGTTTATACCCCATGAAGAATTTACACACCAGAATTATGTACACCCCTCCACAGGGGGGAGTGAAATGGGGGCCCTGCCATCCTGCGGGGTCCAGGGGAAAGAGGGCCAATGGTGGGGATTTAGGGGTGAAGCCCCCAAAGGAAAATTTTCCTTGTAAATGTATATTGCAATTTCATTGTAAGTCTAGACCATTCATTATAAGGTCACAGATCTAATGGTAGAAATTATGTTAGGGTTTTTTCCCTAGAAGGAAACCCTCTGTTATGAGGGAAATGTATTGCGGCTATGCATTATGGAAAAAATGATTTTCTGAGATAGGAGATTGTGAGAGAAAGAAGAGGAAGTTACAACGTGTTTTGATGTAGGTTGTATCCCTTCATTTGATGGATAATAATAAAGGAAGGACCTGGAAATTTCTCTGGTGGACGTAGCCCACACTGGGTGAACCACGTAAATCTGTGTCTCTATTGTATTGTGTATCTTCTATATTTTGTTTCCGCATTTGTTTTATTTTATTTCTCTATGATCTTGTTTTTATAACAAGCCCTTTTTGATAAGAAATCTAAAGACAGGGATTTTCATCCTGGCGATTTAGTATTAAAATGGGAATCTAGAAAACAAGATGCAGGGAAACATGGGAAATTCGATCATGTCTGGTTTGGACCCTTCAAAATTACAGCTGTTGAGGGGAAAAACATGTTCTCACTCGAATATATTAATGGAGATATTATTGAGGCCCCTATCAATGGGCATTTTCTAAAACATTTCATGTAGTAGTTACTTTTTAGATTTCCATTGTATATATCGGATTGGATTGACATTGGCAATTTTAATTTTCCATTTTTCGTTTCTTTTTGAAAATTATCTGAGTGATTTGATTAATTGTTGTAAATATTTTTATGATCGTCTGGCTTCATTTTAAAAATAAATTTAGAAAAAGAAAAATAAATTGCATTGTAAAATAAAATTCATTCAGTAGCTAATCAAGATAATACAGAGAATATATTAAAAGCTTCTTGAGGACTGCTGAAACAAAAAGCATATTCAATATGTATCATCTCTATTCTACAGGATTATCTAATATTTTGTATTTCATTCCTTTTGCAAAATAGATCTTGTTGAACATGAGATGAGGCTCAAGAAAAACTTGACACTCCTCTTTTCGTTTTTTTTATTTCTCTAAAAACAGGTGATAAAGAAAAAATATTCCTTGTCAAAAATTCAAAAGAAAAATAAGGTATGAGTTCTTATTCTTCTTTATAGTCCGAATACAATCTAAAAATTGATTGACATAAATGCGAAGGAAGTTTTTCTCATGATGATGTTATCACCTGATCTAAAAATTGGAGATGTAGAAAAATATAACTCAAAGTGTCATTCTGATCAATTCTAAAGCCATCTCTGGTATAAAAAATAAAAATAATAAAAAATAAACTTGAAAGAAATCTAAACAATTATAATAACTATGGGACAAAACATAGTAAAAGGTTATATTTAATATACAAAGTTGTGTGGGATTAGGACATTTTTTATTTAGATCCTCTGAATCCTTGGTCTGGTTATTTCTTCATCTCCCCAAGTTCTTTCCACTCCACATTTTCTTTCTCCTTTTTCATCCTTTTAGTCTTCATAGAAATAAATATACTTAGCCTAACTCCGAAAACTCAAAAGCATATTTTCAAAACAAGATTAGGAGAAATTTTTTCCGTTCCTTTGATTTTAATTGAAAACGTATGTCTAGGCTAATCCTGATAATTTTAGCTCTGATATCAAATTTTAAACTGACAAAATCGCTCAAGGTTTATCCCTGAAATGATTCTTAAAAAAAAAATTCTCCTATAGGAGAAGGTGTACTGAAAATTGGAAGAAAGTTAGTTTCAGAGTATTCTTAAAATTATAGACAGACCTTCTTTTTCATTTTAAATATTTTAAACATATATCATCCCTTGTATGTTACATACAAATTGATTTCCCCCACTTCAAAATGTTAAAATCCAAGACATATGGTGAAAGGAAATTCATAATTCAATTTCCCCCATCTTTTCTAAAAGAGACGATGAAAGGAAATTCATATATTAATTGCCCTCATCTCAGTGCAATGGAAATTCATTAATTGAAGTGGTGAAATAAAATTGAATGGGAGAAGTAGATAAATTCACAGGGGTATTGAACATGCTCACTGGCAGTGAAGATATATCTATGATATATGTATGGTTGTCATACATATCTATATATCATACTCTATTATCTAGTTCTCTTTCAGTGATATTTTCATCTTGAACCAACTAGGGATTCCCTAAATAAATATGTTACATTTTCTTAACCTTGAAGCGAACAAAGTCGATCGAAGCCTGATATTTTAGTTAGAGTTACTTTGATTATCTTAAACAATTTCAAAATCAATTTTAAGAAAGAGAAATATTTATTAGCCTAACTTGAGATTAGTCATTAAGTGTGCTTTAAATATTTTGGATTTAGATGAGTTCATTTTTTCTATGTATGATTAATACTTAAATAAAACCAGAAAATGTTTTTCAAATAAAAAAAAAAGTAAAGCAATAATGACTCCATTTACCCAATAAAGGCACCTGGTCTACTGTTCTTTCATGCCTCATAGGGAGCCACAATCCCCAGATGGAGTCTATGTTAGAACCCTTAGAATTTTTGAACATTTGTTTCTTTTGTTTCTGCCACTTAGGAATAAAATTTCACCAAAAAACTTGGGAAATTTCCTTTGAATTAAATAAAGCATTGGTCGGTATGTATTAATAACGCACTTACAATATCGTCTGTGAATGAGTTTCACTAAGTTGATCAAGCGGTTCTTTTGATCTTTGGGATATAAAAGCCACCTGAATTTTAAAAAGAAAACCTTTAACGGTCGCTTCGGAGCTTCGTGCTTCAGGAATTTCAAGAAATCTAAACAACAAAAACCCTAAATCTACGAAGTCCTGAAGACATTTCCTCTTGATAATTTCTAAAAGGACTTACCGATGAAGTCATACGACACGTGAAATTAAATATTTTCTTGGGCTGACACGTGGCACTTATTTTTAACATTTTCATAAGATTATTCATATGATTTCAAGTGACAAGTGTCACCCCTCCTTTCTTGACATGTCACTAAGAATGACATCATCTCTGCCACATCACTCCGGGAGTTTAAACAAATATTGGGTTCACAACCGCCGAAGTATCAAAGTGTCAGAGTTTTGAATATCACAAAAAAAAAAATTGTTTCAAAGAGTTAATAAAACATTTAAATTTTTTAATTAATCATAATTACGTATTAATTAATCACTCCAAAAATTCGTTCTTTGATAGATTTATCTTGTGCTACATCCAAAACTCCCGAATGTCGAACCGCACTTTTAAACAAATGAACTCCTGGAGCTCCGAAGCTCCGGAGCTCTAAAGCCCCGAAATATATATAACGTCTCAAACATTTACTCTAGGAATTCGGGCTTCGGAGGATTTCTATCATCCTCCATCCAAAACCCCCGAATACCGAACTTTTGAAGTACTTAAGGCTAATACAATGTTTAAAGAAAAATTAATTAAAACATAAAATATATTAATTAGAGATTAACTTCTCTGGGAGTTTGTCCTTCAATAGATTTCTTCCCTCTTACATTCAAAACCTTCGAACGTCGAACCGCCAAAGTATAAATGACATTTATGATTGGCTAAAGTTAAAGATTCAAGTAAATATCGTGATTTTCCAGGTAATAAATTCCATTAGATTTTTAATAATCTCTCTGTCAGTAAATCAATATGAAGATTGATAAACTTTATGAATAAAACATTTTGAATCTAAATTCATTTTACCATTTGCAATTAGAATTTTTCATTCAGTAAGTAAGAGCTTACATACTTCTCTTGTTTCAGGAAGATTAATTTCATTTTCTTGATAATTATGGTGCCACACAAAGTTGCGAAGAAGAAAGATGCATCAGCAGATGATTCCAATCCAAACACAAACGTTTTATCAGACACCACTTCACAAATTACAGACTCCATCAAGTCTTGGAAGAAGGTCTATGATATCTTAGAACATGAGATTCTCATCCGTTCAGATGATTCTGCCGAGGAAGAAGACACGTTCTTCTTAGTCAAGCTCAAATTGGTACAACAGTCAGAACTGCACAGGATTGTTGCACGACCTAAGATTATACCCTATAATGATATGATAAGTTGGGCTCTTGAGCATGTTGAAATTCAAACCAGAAGCATTATCAATTACTAGAATACCTTTGTTGGCTCTTTTCGACCGGAGGACCTACAAGTAATGTATAAACTTTCTTCTACACCCAAATATAATTACAATGTAGCATTTCTTCTGGATTTTGAGAGAAAAGAATGCACTCAATACGACAGATTTGGTCATGATATAATCAAGATCTGGTGGGAAAATCCCGCCAAGTTCAAAACCGACGCTCATTGTATGTATTCCACAGCATCCTTGGATGCTCATATCTTATATATAACCATGATTCTCTATCATTTATTTGGGAGAAAAAACCTTTCACATTTCTCAGTTGAGTGGGTGTTTATAATGAATGAAGTGGTCGAAGGCTATGTTTTCAACTGGGAAAAAATGTTGTGGAAAAACCTGGCTAAGGAGGTTGTTGAGTAGCAATCGTTGAAATCAAAATCGCAACCTACTCCTTTTTACATGTTTGTATACATCATGGATTTCATTTTCTTCATGACCCCATTTCCCCTGATGAACAGGAGTTGGACCCCGACTAGTTCTGAGCCTATACATTTCTACCACTCCAAACTATGGGAAGAAAATACTAAATATTTCTTTTATGAGATCTGTCACAGCGTAGTGGTACCTATTCATATAGCTATCTATGGTCGCCCATCACTCGGGATTTCAGAGAAGATTATGGGAAACTTAGGCACATTTGCATACTGGTACATTGAAGAGAACTTCTCTTACATTAGAGTGTTCAGTTATTTCATTCCTCCTCATTCCCTTCCAAAAATTTTACCTGACAAGTTGGTGTGCCGAGAAGTGGCATACCAAATAGTAGCAGGAGGAATCACTAAGGAATTGAAAGCAGCTCATAAAAAGGTATGGCCAAATTTTCCCATCCAGGTTGGTATGTTTACATTGTTAGATTTTGGTCATACCAAAGCCAAGGCTGAAACCTTGGAAGATGTCATATTAGTTGACATCGAATTCAAAATACATGATCCACATAAGGTGGTAGAGAATCATTTGGCTCAATTCAACGTGAAAATATACATCCACGAAGAGTCTTCTTATGATGAGGTTTTCAAGGGACCTAGAACCTATGAAGACGTTCTAAATAGATTTTAGACTCTTCCTCACTGCCAACAGGATGGTTTCCTCAGCTTCCAAAAGTATAGAAGAAACAACTTGCCTAATATTTTATAAGGAGAGTCAAGGCCCATTCCATCTTCACAAGAAGCTAAATCCATAGAATCTCAACCAAGTTTCTCCACTGAGAACAAAATTGGAGAAGTATTGAAGAGTTCAAATGGATTATTTAAAGAGATAAAAAAATCACTGCTACATCTACATGATCAACATATATTATCCCACTTTGAATCTATCATGAGGAAGGGACAAATTTTTACCCCTTCAACAATAGTTACTTCTGCTGACATCCCAAGCACAACAGGTCCAGAAAGCTCCACCGCAATTATCTCTCCTATTCCCTCATTAACTCCTTTAGCGACCAATTTTGAAACTCCTTGTTCGGAGGTCGTTCACATAGATGAACTTACTCCTATATTTCCTGAAGAAATTCCTCCCTCAAGTTTCTTTTTCAACAAGAAAATGAAATCTATTGTAAATAAAGAATCTTAGAAAAAAGATGGAGTAGTTACTAAAAGGAAGAAAATAGTGTATGATGGAAAAGGCCAAAAGGATCATCAGTTTGCCAAGGAGGTTGCAGATTCACTAGGGGCCTTCACCACTTCCAACCAATGGTTAGTGGATAATCTGACCAAGCAATTGCAACAAAAATTACTCTTGGTGGAACAATTGCAGAATGAAATGAAAAGAACAAAACATGTTGTCAGGAGACGAATGAATCATGACATAGAGAAAATCAGGTTAACTTATCAGCAACAAATGAAGCAGTTACAGGAGAAACTTGAGTTGATTTACCAAAATTCACAGACCATAAAATCCATGATTACTCAATGGGATAGTTTGATAGAACAGATGCATGCCAAATTAGTCTTAATGGAGAACACAACAATAGACATCACTGCTTTCAAAGCACAAGCATCTAAAATCAATGAGAAGTTGGAAGCTGTCCAGCAGGATCTATATCAAAAGGTGGATACTATTCATAAATACTATTAGGCAATAAATAATTCTCTGAAAAGTATTTATGTGAAAGAAAAGGATGTGAGTGTGGCTAGATACAAGTTTCAGGAATTCATTATATGGAGGCAGAAAGCCAATATCCCTGGTCTCACCCCTTTCTCAGAATATGAACAACTGAAGGGTGAAATGGCCTTGAAAGTTTGGGAGACAAACCTATAAGAAAGAAAGAAGCTTTCCAGAGAGGCAAATGAGACTTGTCTGAATACCATGTCTTCTATAGAAAACAAATTGCTTGAATTTGAAGGAAATGATATCTCATAGGCACTTGGGCAGATCGAAATAGAAATGAATAAGGAAAACTCCAAAAAAAAAAGTAAAATATTAAATCTCTCATCCAATAGATGAATCAGATTGATTTTCTCAATATAATGAGTTTTTGGTGAAGCCTAATTTACAGTATCAAATTAGAACCCAAACAGTAAAGAAGATCCAGGAGAAGCTACCAGTAGTACACAAGAAGGTGTTTTCCTTCAAATTGAATGAGAACATTGAACCTTCGATATTTGTGGTAGCCTTGATGGATATATGTAACCAGTTCAATGAATAGAGGAAAGAAAGTGCGACGGAGAGCATATGAAGCACCAACACATCAAATCATAACTCAACAATATATGCATTTTATTTTTCCATTCAGATTGTATTCTATATTTAGAGAATATATTGTGGAAAGTCTAACTACTTCTAGTTGAGACAATTTTTGTATAAATAGATAGATCTTAGATCTATTCCTGGCTTCTTCTGGCCTAATGTAAAAGAGAGAACCTATTGACTATTAATACAAGAGAAGACATAGATTCTAAGTTTCGTTTCATTTGAGTTATGTGTTTTCCATCTACTTCCATCTCTTATTATATTCCTTCTAGAGTTCTTGAAGAGTGAATGATTACAGTTTAGTAATACATCGACTGTGATATTAATACATCAGAATTCCATTTAGTTACAGTTTTTCCTTTGTTCTTACTGTGAGTAAAAACAAGGCCTTGGACATCAGAATATGACGTTAACAACCTGTGATCTGTGTGAATTGTTGCATTCTTAACCTTCTTTCAAGGGTACATATTCTATTTTTCTTCTACTGCAAATGAGGTAAGACTTATTTGTAGTTGATACCTTGCTTTATTTTAATAGTTTATTCAATAATTTCTATATCATTTGAAATTAAATTTACAATTCAGATAACGTGATACTACCTCTGTATTGTCTTATCATAAATTTCACTTAATGTTACTTCTCAAAAAACTGAAGGTAGAAGAAATCACTTATAAAATATTTCATTTAAATTTTTGATGCCTGACATTATTCTTCGAGCCTAGAATCAATCTCAGGAAAAACACCACACATCATTCTTCATGATGGATTGATAATCCTCCATCATGGCATCTCTCCATACTAGCTGACTAGATGCCTCCTCATAACAATATCTACGACATAATCAATGATGTGGCTCATATCTACAACATAGCAAGAATATCTCTGAGGTCTCTTTATCTCTCGGACGGTACCACAAGGAGATGCATGTCCTTCTTCTTCCTTCAGAGTCTAATGAGCCCATGTAGGTCTCTTTCGACCTACTACAATATATCTGGAAACATCAACTGGAGCTATAGGATCAATGATATCAATTCGATCAATAAGCTCAATTGTCTCCCTCTGAACTACTGGAGGGTGAGGCGGAGAAGGCACCATATCTTCTTGTCTCTTACTATCAATCTCCATGTGATATCCTCCATATCTCTTGAATGTTACCTCCTCCTCAAAGGTATCATCTAATCTCACCTCAATTTGTCGCTAACCAGGGATGTAGATCTGATATGCCTTCTAAGACTCATTGTACCCCACAAATGTACCCTTTCTTTTTGAATGATAAAGCTTGGTCCTTTTCTTCTTAAGTACATGAATAGATACTAGAAACTAAAATATCCTGAAGTGTCCAACCTTAGGCTTCACTCATGAACTGTGCCCATATTAGACATCTTGGTGTTCCCTCGTGGAACACACATATCGAGGTTCTCTCATGGAGCCAATGTATTCTCTACGACATATCGAGGTTCCCATGTGAAACCAATGTATAGTATGGACAAAGGGAGGGATAGAAAGTGTGCGGAACTGAGGGTGGGTGATGGAGGGAATAAGAGAGAGATAAAGAGAGGGAAGGAGAGATAGAGGTAAAGGGAGGGCGGGGGGGAAGAGTAGGGTAGAGACAAAGAGAAAGAGGGAGAGAGAGAGAGAGAGGGTAAGAGGGGTGAGAGACAGAGGGAGAGAGGGGGAGACAAAAAGTGGGTGAGAACGTGTGTGAGAGAGAGAAAGGTTAGAGATAGAGGGGAATATAGACAGAGAGAGGGAGAGAGTAGTAGAGAGAGAGAGATCTATTTTGGAAGGGAGAGAGATAGAGAGGGAGAGATAAAGAAAGAGGGAAGGGGGTACAAAGTGAGGGGGAGAGAGGGGTAGATTCCAGAGAGAGAGGGAGGGATGGAGAGAAGGAGAGAAGGGGAGAGACAGAGAAAGACAAAGAGTAAGAGGGAGTTGAATATGAGATGGAGAGAGAGAGGGTAGAGAGAGAGATGGGGGAGGGAAAGAGAGGTGAGAGAGAGAAGGGGAAAGAGTAGTGGAAAAAGAAAAATATGGAAACAAGGAGAGAGGAAGAGAGGAGAAAGGGAGAGGTAGAGATCGAGTGAGAAATACAGATAGAGAGAGATAGCAGTGTGTGTAGAGAGAGAGAGAGAGAGTAGGAGGGAGAGGGAGAGAGAGGAAGAAAGTGAGAGAGAGAGGGATGTTGGGAGAGAGTGAGTTAAAGAAATTTAGGGAGAGAAAGGTAAAAAGAGAGAGGGAGAAAGAGAGGGGAAGGGAGAGATAGAGGGAAATAGGTAAGGAAAGACAAAGTGGGAGAAAAAGTGAGAGAT
>ML785408.1:319462-336204 GCA_009831015.1 Picea engelmannii
TTCGATTTCCGTCCATGATGATGGCAACGTGATTAGGAATCGGGCCGGCGATTATCATCCAGATAAACCATCTTCTTATCAGTTCGCAGATCGCGTTAACGCCTGAGGCGATGCCTCCTGCAACGAAAGATCGCAGAGCGGCCGCTTCCATCTTGAAGACGCTGCATTTGTTATCTATTTAGGCCTTTCATAAATACTGCATTCCCTTTCCCGACCATGGAATTTATTTTACTTCTATATTTTACCTACATATTTTCCTTCCAAATATCCTGCGGTCCTCGTGAATTTCACAATGTCAAAGAAAAGATTCTTGGTTGGATGGGTGACATGTTGGTTGGATGGGTGACATGTTTGATGGGTGACAGGTTTGATGCTTAATTCTTTTATTCACAAGTTTGCATAATGGTTAAGAACGTGTGTTTCCTCCTAAGAGGTCACAAGTTCAAATCGAGAGGGGGTAGGGTATGTATACCTTAGTAGACTTTACCAATCAAATCGCTGGGAGGAGGGGGTCCCTTGTCCCACAAACAAAGGGGTCTCACACACCAGTTTGGTGTCTGGCTTGGCTGTGATCTTAAAAATAGATTATTATTATTATTATAATACAGATTGAGTGTGACATGTTTGAATTGTCTAATGTTTAAGTTTAAGTGGCTTAATGTTTAAGAAAGGATCCCTTATCCCACAAACAAGGGAGTTTCATACACCAATTAATATCTGGCTTAACAAAATATATATTTTATTTTTATTTATTCAATTAAAATAATTTTGTTATTTTGTTTTTGGATTTGTATATGATCAAAATTAATTCAACCATAATCCAATTTAATTAATATATAATTAAAATATGTTTAAAAATAAAATACTTTCAAACAAATTTTTAAATAATATTTTATCATATATTTTTGTAACATATTTTTTTTATATATAAAAATGAGATGTTCTATTATTGAAAATATGGTTATGACTAAGTACTTAATATACAAAAATAAAATAAACAATATGAAGAGACTTTTTAATATAATTTCAAATTCTAATGAAAAACACTTGTTATTGGGTTGGTAAAAAGATGCCAAGTGTGGGCTAAATCATTGGAGAGTCAATGAAAATATCACTTGCAAATTAATGATAATATTAAAAATATTATTACATTTAAATTTAAAATGAAATTGTGGTGCAATAAAGAAATATAGGATAATAAAAAATTAAGATATTAAAAAGAGGTAGTCAACCCTAATTTAGAAGATCAAAAGTTTCTTTATATTTTAACCAATGTAAGAATATCTCTCTATTTTAAATAGTGCAAAGTATAAAATCAATATTTGAAACTAAGAGGGTTGAAAATGAAAAGCATTTTCTCTTAAAAATGTCCTTTGTGCACCCACATTCTACATTTGATCACAATTCCAAAAAATTCTATGGTGTTTCTAACCTTTTAACTCATCAAAACTCCATACCTTGTAAAGTCTCATAAACCAAAATTGGTGTACTAAATCATATTAATATTGTTCTTAAAATATACATTTATTCAACATTAACTAAGAGAAAACATTAAAAAGAGATTGTGGTGGGATAAATAATTATAGGATATTAGAAAATTAAGATACTAAAATGAGGTAATCAGTCCTAATTTAGAAAATAGAAAGTATATTTTCATTTTAATGAGTGTAAGAACATCTCTCTATTTTAAATAGTGTAAAATAGAAAATCCACATTTGAGACTAAGAGGGTTGAAAATCAGAAACACTTTCTCTTAAAAATGTCTTTTGTACATCCACATTAGATCACAATTCTGAAATATTTATTCTTTCTAATCTTTTAACTCATCAAAACTCCTTACCTTATAAAGTCTCATAAACCAAAGTTGGTGTACTAAATCATATTAATAATATTCTTAAAATATACATTTATTTATAATTAACTAAGATAAAATATGTTGAAAAGTGGGATTTACACCTCAATGAGGAGGGTAA
Organism: Picea engelmannii; assembly: GCA_009831015.1. Taxonomy (NCBI): domain Eukaryota; kingdom Viridiplantae; phylum Streptophyta; class Pinopsida; order Pinales; family Pinaceae; genus Picea; species Picea engelmannii. The sequence goes on from ML785408.1 coordinate 321,436, forward strand.
CAACATTTCCTCACAATCATTAAAGTTACATCCAATTAACATCATAATTTTTTTTTTATCTAATATTATATTAATATGTATTCTTTTGAAAAGTTCAATATTAAATTTCCAAAAGATAAGAGATTGTTTAAACTTAAGGGTGTATTCCGTTGTTCCAAATTTCCACATAGAAAAAAATATAGGAAGAAAAGTGTGTATAATCCATAAGTGAAAAATAATTACAAAAAAATACTAAGCACTATATGTGGTGTTTAACATCACCAAGTTAGCACTATGTGTTGTTCCTAAAAGCATGGTTCTGGTTTGCCAAGGATGATAGTTGGAGATGGGGTGGGTTTGTGGAGACAAACCCCTCAAGAGGATGGCACCTTGGCCTTTCAATTGATGGTGACCACTTATGTCAAACAATTGAATCCACAAGATTTAAAGTTTGTTAAAAAGTTGGACGAGATGCTCAATATTTCCTTTCCTCCTTTCTCTACAAGGAAGAAAGCCATAACTTTAGTTGATCAGGGATTGATTTGATAGTTCACTGACATATGGCCCTCTCTAAATATGGTGGAAAAATAGTTGGAAAAATGTTGGAGACCTCTCACACATGCTTATCTTCATCATTTTCTTTGTGGGTGAGGGTTATTTTTCTTTCCTTTTCGAAATCAAAGAAGATCGTGATTTGATTTTTCATAGTGGTTCATACTTATTAGGAGCGAGGGGAATGTACCTCAACCAATGGAATCTTGATTTCATCCTTGAGAATGGTGTTCCTTTAGCAGTGCCAATGTGGGTTCGTTTCTTGCATCTTCCTCTACACTGCTGGATTGATGATGCTTTGAGATGTATTGGGAATTCCATTGGGAAATCTATAGATCATGGTGAACCAAAGGGGAACATATTCTCTTGTGAAAAGATTTGTGTTGAAGTTGATTTATAGAAAGGGATCCCTAAAGTCGTGCTCATTACCTTGGATAACTGGCAACATGTGCGACAATTAGACAATGAATAACTTCCATTCAAGTGCAATATTTTCAATGAATATGAGAATTTTGCCAAAAGTTGTAAGAAGGTCAAAAAACCCTCTCCTAGTTCTAGCAAGGAGGAACAATGGAAAGAGGTCTCAAATAAATTTGGATTTTCTGGTATCAAACATCTGCCCCCTTCTGGCTCAATGGATGGCCCATCCATTGGAAGTTTGAAAACTCTAGCAAGAAACAATGGGAATATGCATCAAGGAAGTACAACAATCGTTGAAAATCACTTTGAAATTTTGTCCCCATAGGTGGATCTCGCTGAAAATGAATCTCTAGTCATTATTGGTGAGGGTTTGCTCACCTTAGAGACTCCTTCATTCTAACCATCCTTTGTTCCTACTTTGGTTAATATCGGATGTTCTCCATGGAAAAATGACGATATAAGAGAGGGGAAGAGGGTTTTGTTTCATGTTCCAGAGAAAGTGACAGTCTCTCATCCCGAGTTGAAGATGGAGGACATGGATTTACTTATGAATGCAGAGGTAGCCTTCTATGAAGTAAAGTATCATTTGGAATATGAGGGCATTAGAGATGAGGAGCTGGGAGATAAGGTTTATAAAGAAAATATCCCTAGAATATTCAGAACAAAAGAAGAAAAAGTTGTTTGTGAAGAGCAAGCCAACAAAGACATTACATTGGGGTCACAATAAACTATTCCCAAAATGATGGGGTGATCCAAGAAGAACAAAAATATTGGAGGAACAATAAATAAATGGGGTTCAAATTCAAACCCTTTCAGATATTTACATTGGTCTCCTAGAACTATAGAGGACTTAGTAGCAACTCCAAGCTATCAACTGTCAAAGATCTAGTTCACTCTGAAAAGCCCCAAATACTCATGATCTAGGAGACCAAAATGAATGTAGATTAAGTAATAAGACTTGGGAAAATCCTTTGGAACACAAGTGAATCCACGATCGTAGACTCTTGAGGGGATTTTAGATTTTTTTTCACTATATGGAATACAAATAAGGTAAATTTATAGTTTTTTTACAAAACCTAGCATTGGATTCTTACCATGTTTCGATTAAAGAAGATTAATAGGTTGCTTGTGATTATTAATTTCTACATGCCATGTAATCCAATGGAAAATTCAATGTGTTGGATATATCTTCTCAATTTAAAGGGCACTGAATTTTTTAAAAGTTTATTGTATCCTTTACTGTGTATTGTATCCTTTCTTGTGTTTGTATTTTTTATTGAGGGGGGATTTTAGTAGATCATTAAAATAACATTGCAAGGATTCCAAGATTATCATCGCTCAATTCTTATGGTTGGTCTTCTATTGAAGATTCATCATTATCATCATTGTTTTGTGCAACATAAAATTATTCATCTTCTTCTTTAGAATGTTCTTTTTGCATTTTCTTTTCGTTGGCTAATGAACTATTTATTTGTAGGACATCATCAAGAACTACACTTGTGTCATATTCTGTTTTAGGAGCTCCCCTTTCTTGAGCTTGATCCACTTTATATGAAAAACTCTAATTTTCACATTCCTTATTGGAAAACGTCACCCATCATTCATCTATTCTCATCTTCATCAATTTCAGGTGCACTATATTCATCATATTTGTTTTTTTGTACTTCATATTTTCTCCATATCTTCTTATGCTTTTCTTCTTGAATTTTGGAAGTTTCTATGGGATGCTTTGGTAGTCTACAGTCACTAGATTTGTGACCATAATTATTGCATTTGTGGCATTCAAAATTGTAATTTTGTAGTGGATAGAAACATTCTCCTCCTTTAATGTGTATTGATAGCAACATGGTGTTATGTTTTCATTGATGTCAACAAGGATTAATCTGGGTCTATAATCCAGATATGTCCATTCAGACCATAACTCTATTAAAATACCCTGCTATACTAATTGCAAAAGAGCTTTGCAAGAGCATTAAACCTGATGAGGCTATTGCATATAGAAATGAAATGAAAAATGTTATTTTGTGTAGAGAAGAGCATATATGAGATCTTAGAAATTGTGGAAGGAACCTGATAATTCCAATTTGGGATATGGTTTTTAGCAGGATCAATAAACCCTATGTTTTCTTATCAAGAGAAAGAGAGAGAGATTCTTGAATTATTTCTTGCAGGTGGATAGTCATTGAAATCATTAAAAGGAGGAAGAAATGGTGGAAAAGCACTGAGGAATCAAGACAAAGACAGAGAGAGAGAGAGAGAGAGAGAGAGAGAGAGAGAGAGAGAGAGAGATACCTATCATGTGTAATCTAGGCAAGAGAACAAATTTGGAGCCTTATGTTATGAAATACAAATCTCATAAGCGTAGCGCATCAGTTAACATGCAAAATGTCTAGACTTAGGAGGAGTTTGCAGTTAATGAGACCTTGGAGTGGTCCAAGGAAAATATCATGAGAGGTAGTGTGAGGATTGCGCAAAAGATAAAGTGCTCTATACAAGGATCTTGAAATCGTGATTGTTCCCTCTTCCTCGGGAGAAATCACAACAGTTGGGGCCAAGAGAAATTTGGATCATTGGATCAAGGAGCTAGATCAACGAGGATCATCAAATCTCACCTTAAATTCAAAAGAAATATCAACCATCATATCATGTAGATGATCGTCAACTGTTGATCGAAGTCAAGATGGAGATAGGAAGTTTTGGGACTCCAGAACTTTGCCACTTAAGCGATTATTGGAGACAAGGAAGACGCACAAAATTGTGAAATAACATGAGACATAGATCAAGGATCTATCAGAGACCCTTCTCAATCATTGGATCAAGTAGTGGAGGGATAGTGTAAGTTTCGGGACTCCAGAACTTCTCCACTTTGATGATTATTGGAGACTAGGAAAAGGAACGAAGTGTCGAAATCACATGAGCCATAGATTAAAGATATATCGGGACCATTATCAACTCTCTGATCAACTAGTGGGGTAATGTTAGGGTCCTAACTCGCACATAGGTACAACAATATATTTAGATGTAATAAAGGTCAATATTAATAAGGCCTTTCAATAAAATAGAATAAGGCGGATGTAAGAAGACCTAATAGAAGCTTCTGCTTTTAGAAGGATCTTCCTCTAGATGCTTCTTTTTAGTATGAATAGGAGTCGAGGGTATGAGAACCCTATCTTGGATATTATTGTAATAGAGATTTTCTCAACTGGAGGTTGCCCCTTTGAAGAGGCCCGTGAACATTGCTTTCAGATTCAAAGTGTTATTTCTGTTGTTATTCTTATATCATTTCAGTGTTATTATGATGAATGTTCTGGTTATATTGTTGTTATTCTTCCATTACTAGCATTTTATTTTTGTTTTGCATACATTTTATATCTGGTATATTACAAGTGGTATCAGAGCACTTTCCTCGGCAGAAAGTGTGGGTTAATTTTTTTTTTCAGGGTAGAGATGTATTCCAGCGTCTTTAAGCCACAGATATCTATCGTTACACGCATAAACCCATGGTTGAAGGATTCATACACACAAGAAATACAAGTGGTACTTAAGCGCACATCTGTTGGCCACCCTTGTAACCCCTATTGGTACCCCTTCGAGTGGTAGCGCATTAGACAACACCTGTGTATGGATTGACCTAGATTACCTTAAGCGCTCTTTGGATAAATCGATCAGTCGCCTGTCTGTTATAGTGTCACCGAGAATAGCACTCTGGAAGATACTCTCTAGTACCTAGGTAGTCGGGTAGTACGGCTAAGGGTACGGTCTATCCTCCTTAGTTAATGCCCTGAGATATTGGGCCGAGTACTACTATTGGACCTCGCACGTATATCAAAGAGCTATAGCATAGGGAAAACCCTTGTCTATAAAACCCTTGAATACCTAACCCTTGGGGACAGAAACATAAACAAATTAAAACAAACAAGATCTATTACCGCACAACTGTGTTCGGGTTGCCAAGTAATACTCATTTATTTTTGGTTAAGCATTTGGACATTTTCTCTCTGCAGTATTCTTCGGACCGGAGTATAACTCCGTAAAAAAAATAAAAAAGTCTTGAAATTTTTTCACCATTATTTCAGACCTATTCCATTGGATTCATCTCTTCGCCCTTATCGCATTCATCCATATCATTTTTTTTCAGCAAAATTTTTTTTACCCCGTCCGCCCCTTTTCAGTTCCCCCATCCTCATGGCCCATACTCGTAGATAAGACTTGGAAGCTCACTTCAACACCTTGCAATATGGTCTCCTTGAGACCCAACAAGAAGTGAAACAACTCAGTGCCAATATTTCCACCATCAATACAACCATGCAGTCCTCAATGGGAGAAATCAAACAAGACCTCACCACCGAGCTTGAATCAGTCTTTTCGGCACTCTACACCAAATTGCATATCTCTACAGATAACCCTTCTTCTTCCTCACCCCCATGTAATGAAGGTGACCATTCCTCTCATTCCCATACCTTGCAGAACCATCACTTTCAACGTGACCTACACCTTCCACGGGTGGATGTGATCAAATTTGATGACTCAGACCCCACTGGTTGGGTAACCCAAATGGAACATTACTTCTCTTTATACAAAGTTACAAATGACCTAGCCAAAATATGGTATGGTGTTCTCCATCTAGATCAAGAACATTGGCAATGGTGGCAATGGAGAAAAAATTCTCGTTAAGGGTATATTACTTGGACACAATTTGTGGCAGAGATTTATGAACGCTTTGAAATTGATGCCAACCATCTGGGCCATTTGAAAAAGATGAAACAATTAGGAACAATGGAAGACTTTATAGCTTCCTTTGAGCGCCTGTCTTTTAGAACAGAGGGCATGTCTGATGCCTTTTTTCGAGATTGGTTTATCAGTGGCGTCAAGGATGAAATTCGGGCCCATGTCCTCATGGCTCGGCTTGAGATTTTGGTGGAGGATACCAAAAGAGCTAAAGAAGCAAAACAAGTTGTATCTTCTCACAACCATAAACCCTCCTTCATCCCTCACCCTAAACTAGTAAATCCCACTACCTCCTCTGCTCCACTAAAGATCCAAAAATTGACCCAGGCTGAAATGGTTGAACGACAACTCAAAGGCCTTTGTTATAATTGTGATGAAAAATATTTCCTGGGCCACAAGTGTAAATAAAAAGATATTTTTATGGACATCTCCGAAAAGATTTTAGAAGAAGATGAAGAAACCCCCTCTATGTCTGAATCACCTGAATCCACTGAAATAACCCCTCCCTCACACCCTCCCGAAGTAGAACCAGTCATTTCCCTCAATGCTCTCACTAGCTTCTCCACTCCCCAAACCCTCAAGCTAATCGGTTACATCAAGCATTGGAAGGTCATCATTCTGGTTGATAGTGGCAGCACCCATAATTTTATTCATCGCCACATTGCCCAAGAAACTCATTGCTACATCCATGATGTCAATAATTTCCAAATCATGATTACCAATGGTGGCTCCATGAAATGTGGAGGGCATTGTGAAAATGTGCATCTCCAAATTGATGACTACCAACTGAAATCCCATATGTTTTCTATCAACATGGGGGGTTGTGACATTATGCTGGGTGCAGACTGGCTATGGACTTTGGGTCCCATTCTCATGGATTTTAAAGACTTAACCATGCAATTCGACCAGGAGGGCCACCAATATAAGTTCTATGGCATCACCGATGGCTCACCTGAGATCATTAGTTCCCATCACATGGAAAAGATGCTAAAAAAGGGTCATTCTGGTGTGATCACCCAACTCCATGCCTTACAAGAAATAGAGACACCCTCGGTACCGCAAGACCTCCAAGACATCCTTTCTAAACATCAATTGGTCTTTTCCACTCACCAAGGCCTCCCACCCTCCCATGGTGTTCATGATCATTCCATTCCCCTTATACCAGTAAGCCTTCCTCCCAATATCCGTCTGTATCATCACCCCTTTTCCCAAAAAAATGAAATTGAGAAAATGGTCCAGGAACTCCTTAATGTAGGCGTTATCCGCCCTAGTATGAGCCCCTATTCGTCTCCTATGGTCATGGTCCTGAAGAAAGAAGGTTCTTGGTGAATGTGTCTTGACTTCCGTGCCCTCAACAAACTTACCATAAAAGACAAATTCCCCATTCCTGTCATTGATGACCTCGTGGATGAATTGAGTGGTGCCCAATTCTTCACTAAACTAGATCTTCGTTCAGGCTACCACCAGATACGTATGAAAGAGGTAGATATTCCAAAGACTACCTTTAGAACAAATGAGGGCCACTATGAGTTTTTGGTCATGCCCTTTGGCTTGTGTAATGCCCCCTCCACCTTCCAAAGCCTCATGAATCATGTTTTTCGTCCTTTTCTCTGCTATTTTGTCTTAGTTTTCTTTGATGATATCCTCATCTATAGAAAAACCTGGACAGACCATCTTGCTCATGTGGATCGAGTTCTCCATCTACTTTCTCAGCACCAACTTTTCCTAAAACAGTCTAAATGTGATTTTGGCGCCTCCAAAGTAGAATACTTGGGTCATCTGGTTGGCAAAGATGGTGTCAGGGTGGATCCTAAAAAGATTGAAGCTATGCAAGACTGACCTCACCTAAAGACTCTTAAGAGCTTGCGTGGATTTCTCAGTGTAACAGGGTATTATCGCAATTTTGTTAAGAATTATGGGAAGATTGCAACACTTCTCACTGCTCTCCTAAAAAAGAACTCTTTCACTTGGACTCCATTCGTTGCTCAAGATTTTAAAACCTTGAAGATGGCCATTTGCACCCCTCCAGTCCTCTCCCTTCCCGATTTCACAAAGACCTTTCTGTTGGAATGTGATGCCTCAGGGAAAGGAATTGGTGTTATCCTTATGCAAGAGGTTCGACCTTTGGCCTTTACCAGCAAGCAACTATCTAAAAGAAATATGGGCAAATCCATCTATGAAAAGGAAATGTTGGCTATTACGCATGCCGTGGATCTGTCACATCCTTATCTATTGGGGCAACGGTTCCAAATTAAGACAAACCATCAAAGCCTCAAGTATTTTTTGGAACAATGCATTTCCTCCCCAGAAAAACAAAAATGGGTGATTAAACTCTTTGGATATGATTATGAGATCATTTATAAGAAAGGAAAAGACAATGTGGTTGTAGATGCACTTTCCTGAAAATATGAAGATGAAGGATCCCTTTTTTCTCTTTCATTCATTGTACCAGATTAGCTCCAAGCCGTTCGCCAAGAATGGCTACAAGATCCAAAAAGTTCGCAGTTGATCCAGTAATTGCAGTCCAATGCTCCAGCTTCCCCAGGGTACTCTTGGCTCCATGAGGAACTTCGATACAAAGGTTGTTTGTATTTAAGTAAACAATCAAAGCTTAAATCCACAGTAATTTATGAGCTTCATGCTACACCCACAGTAGGGCACTTCGGGTTCACCAAAACCTATGACAGGGTCAAACATTCATTTTTATGGGATGGTATGTAACAGGACATTCGTAATTTTGTAGTTGAATGTGACCTGTGTCAACACAACAAGGGAGAAACAGTCAAATCACTGGGCACACTACAATCGCTCCCGATTCCACCTGCTATTTGGAAGGATATCTCTATGGATTTTATTACCGGCTTACCCAAATAGGGAAATAAATCCATCATCATGGTTGTTGTTGATCTCCTTTCCAAGTATGCTCATTTATGCACCCTTCAACACTCGTTTACAACATCTATGGTGGCTCAAATCTTCATGGATCAGGTATTCAAACTTCATGGCATGCTGCACTCTATTGTTTCTGATTGCGGCCCAACTTTCACAAGCAATTTTTGGTAAGAACTGTTCAAGATACAAGGCACAGAATTGCATCTCAGCACAGCTTATCATCCCCAGACTAATGGCCAAACGGAAATTGTCAACAAGTGTTTGGAAACATATTTGAGGTGTTTTTCCTCAGAAAATAAAAATCAGTGGGCTCAATGGTTACCCCTAGCTGAATGGTGGTACAACACTTCATACCATACAGCTACACACATGAATCCTTTTGAAGCGGTATATGGACATAATCCACCTTCAGTTCTCTCATACTTACCGAGTGCCTCGAAGGTCCAGGCGGTTGACCTAACACTTACAACTCGAGAGGCTATTCTCCGTTCCCTCAAAGAGAATTTGGTCATGGCACAAAATCGCATGAAGCAACAAGCAGATCAAGGTCGCTCTGAATGTCAATTTGTAGAAGGGGATCAGGTGTTTCTTCGACTACAACCTTACAAGCAAACTTCCCTCAAGGCCGAGCATTGTCAGAAGCTAGCGCCCAAATTTTATGGTCCTTATACCATGATCAAGCATGTGGGACAATTCGCCTATCAGTTATCTTTTCCCAACCATTCGAAGCTACATCCTGTTTTTCATGTTTCATGCTTAAAGAAGGTGATTGGAGCTAAGTGCCAAATTCAAACCAACCTTCCAGAGTTAGCTGAAGAAGGATCCATTTGGCTACAACCAGAAGAATTTTTGGACCAACGTGAGTGTCGCCTATGTCAAAGAACAATCAAGGAATTGATATTCTAGTGGAAAGATACAACTCCAACAGACGCCACTTGGGAACCAGCTACCATTCTGCAACAATTTCCTCATCTCAAGCCTTGAGGACAAGACTGTTTTTAAGGGGGTGGACATGTTAGGGTCCTAACCCACACATAGGTAGAACAATATATTCGTATGTAATAAAGGTCAATATTAATAAGGCCTTTCAATAAAATAGAATAAGGTGGATGCAAGAAGACCTAATAGAAGCTTCCGCTTCTAGAAGGATCTTCCTCTAGATGCTTCTTTTTAGTATAAATATGAGTTGAGGGTATGAGAACCCTAGCTTGGATATTATTGTAATAGAGCTCTTCTCAACTGGTGGTTTCCCCCTCAAAGAGGCCCGTGAACATTTCTTTTAGATTCAAAGTGCTATTTCTATTGTTATTCTTATATCATTTCAGTGTTATTGTGGTGAATGTTCTAGTTATATTGTTGTTATTCTGCCATTACTAGCATTTTATTTCTGTTCTACATACATTTTATATCTGGTATATTACAGGTAAGTAATTTAGTGGGTTTTACTTTAGGATTTATATGGTTTCAGTTGCAAAGTCATCCTGAAGACCGAAGGACGAAACATGTGGCAATTAAAGAACGAAAAAATGGTGATCGTCCATCCAACAGAGGATTAAAACGTGGTCATTGATTGCAATGAGGTTGAGAGTTAAATGAAGGACATATCTAGCCATCCATCAAAGAGGTATATTGATGACCAATGAGTCCATTGGAAATGAAAATATGAAAGCGAGTTAAGTGTTGAGACAAAGGGAGTCCAGATCAACGAAGAAATACAGACCATTGATCTAGAGAACTTCGGGAGTAATGCTAGCCATCAGATATAGCATTAGTGGAAGGAAGCGTAAGTGAGAGGTGTTAAGTCATAGTAATCGGTCATCATCACTTTACTACCATTTTGGTAGGTAATACTTTGGGAGGTTGAAAGGTTAGGAACTACAAGGTTCACAAAATTGCAAAATCCCCAAATCCCATCAGTCGTTCAATCTAAGTAAGAAGATCGAGAGAAATATCATCTGTTGGATTAAGACAGTGGAAGGATAAGGTAATTGTGGATCATCCACTCAACGTTTGATTAAAACCAAACCGTCGATCTGTGAAAACCCCCAAAATGACTAAGTATGGTTCATTATGGAGGTAGCGGAGATGGGGGTTCATTTTGATGACAACGGATATGAAAAGGAAGACATGTGAGCCCACGAGTCCGCTAGTCCGCAAACCCACTACATAAAATAATTTTAAGTAGAGTTCAATTTATACATGGAAAAAATAAAGGTTCATTTTGATGATAGCGAAGATGAAAAGGAAGACATGTGATCTCGTGAGTCCATTGGTCCTTGAACCCACTACATAAAATAATTATAAGTAGAATTAAATTTGTAGATGGAGGAAACAAATGTGCATTCTAATGATAGAGGAGATGAAAATGAAGACATGTGAGCGTGTGAGTTCATCAGTCCAAAATTCCAAGTTTGAATTGTTAGACCAGTTAACCAGGATGATAAATAAATTACAAAGGATTTGAAGTCTTTTCAGTTAAAATCAACTATTAAATGTCATCATTATTGTTAAAATTAAATGAAGATGTGCAATGATTCATTTTCAAAAAACACAATGGTTCAATATTATACCTATTGAAATACTATATAAACTAGAAATTGGGGTGGAAAGAAAATGGCTATGTGGTCTAATTCAGAAGATAAGACAAAAAAGAAAAGTCCAAGAGAGTATATGAAACCTGAAACATACACATGAAGTGAGGGTGGAAAGGAGGAGCAAGGGAGGATTGGATCCCTCTATAGGTTGAATATTGAAACAAGGGAGTTGGTGCTTCCTCAAGTTGGTGCTTGAAAACAAGGGAGTTGGTGCTTCCTCAACTTGGTGATTCAAAACAAGGGAATTAGTGCTTCCTCAAGTTGGTGCTTGAAAAAAGGGAGTTGGTGCTTCTGAGAGTTGGTTCTCTAGAATAGGGGATTGGTGTCTCATTGAGTTGGTGATCAAAAGAAGAGAGATTGGTGTTCCCTACACATTGTAACTTGTAATTTTTTATTATTATTTAATTTATGTTTTCAATACATTATTGTTGATTAATTGTTGTTACTAATAATCAATTATCATTAAAAATTATTAAAAGGAAGAAATATTGATTCACCCTCCCTCTCAGTATTGGCCAACATTTCAACATGAAGAAGAGATTTGGAAATTAAAATCCCGCATCCTTTGGCTTCCATCCGGTGATAAAAACACACAAAAAATTCATAACCAAGCCAAAGCTCAATAATATCAAAACAACATTGCTAGTATTAATTTGGTCGATGGTTCACAGGTGATAGATTTTTGAAGAACAAAAGCCACTTTCAAGTCCCATTTTGCTTGTCTATTTTCTCAAAATATGAAGGAGATCCTACTAGTGTAGATTATATGTTATAGAAAATTCGATCAATTATCTCAAATGAAGACAACAAGACCCTTACTCAACCTATCACTAAAGATGATATATTTTCTACCACTTGGAGTCTGGGACCAGATAAATCTACAGGGTTGGACTCCTTCTCTGTCTCCTTCTATAGGAACTTATGGATCTTAATCAGGTATGATCTCAAGAGAATGTTACAATATGCTCATCGAACTTTAAGGATATGAGGGAACACTAAATCTTCCTTCATTGCCTTAGATCAAAAATAATGAAATCCATATACTGTTGCTAGATTTCTGATCCAGGTGGATATCGGTGGCCACCCACCTTTTCCAACTGGCTCAAAACAATTTTCTAGAAATTTTGGTAATTTACTATTTTTAGCAGTTTTTAACTTTCGAGGCCATTTTGTGGCCCTAAACGACGTTTTTGGGAAAATGGGGAGAAATATGGAAGTTCCTTCATATTTCCTCCAAAATTAATCTCCTCGACGATACCTTTCCAACAGGCTATCATGTGCCTAAAACGAAGATCGTATGCAAAAGTTATGACCCTAGGAAGTTGATGTACTAACTTACCCAAACGGTGCCCAAATGACTTTTGGTGCTTCATCTCCTTGGGTTAGGTTTTTGGCATTCCTGTTTATTGTAAAAATTCCTTCAGAGCCTCATTGTAATCATCTTCTTGTGAATGCAAGAATCTGTCACATCTCTTCTTAGAGATAAGATGTCACCATTCTAGCGAGTCTTTCACTCTGTATTTTTACAGTCTTTGTACATTTATTTCATTAATAGAAATTGTGTATTACTATATATCTTTGTTTATGGTTGCATCTCTAATACATTTATGTTATATTATTGAATATCTGTGATATCTCTGTGCATTTGTTTATTATATCTCCCCTCTCATTTCGTGCCGAAAATAATCTAGATCAATGGTATCAGAGTAGGCTTCTCTTGATCGTTTTTTCAATGCATGTCCCCGACAAGGTCCAAGTATAGCAAGTTGTGTCTAGAGCTTGTCTCTCTTGAATACAATATATCTCGCACTCCCAAGAAACCCTCCATGGAAGAAGAAAATAAAAACGATGGAGAAGACGATTCTATCAATCTGTTTCTTGAGCAAGCTTTCACGAAACAAAAGGACGAAATTATGGAGAATTTTTCCCACATCCTTCAACTCCTGCCAATAGAAACATGTGCATATTCATCAAACAACCAATTTGGAAGCACCTCTTCTTTCAAGGCACAATTTAATTTTGATATTCTCGTATTTGAAGGTCAGATAGATGCATATGACCTAGACAAATGGTTAAATCTGTTAGAAGGCTATTTCTTTGTTCATAATTTTTCTGACAGGGAAAAGATCACCTTCACACTCCTTAAATATCTCCCCCATGTCAAACATTGGTGGGAAACTTACTGGGAGAAAATTCCACAAAGGAGTCTGGAATATATGGGGCCGATCCCACTTGGGATTTTTCTGTAGATGTGTTAAAGGAACAATATTAACCTGTTGACAACTATGAGGACCAGTACATGAGATGGACCACACTACGACAAGAGAGGGTCCAAGTAGTTCCAGAGTTCACCAATACCTTCCATACCTTGTGCACCAAGCTGGGTATCAAAGACTCTGAATGACATTTGGTTCTGAAATACCGTGGGGATCTACATAGATACATCCAAACTAAAATGGATTTTATGGATATCTGATCACTTGGTGTTGCTTATCGATATGTTGTTAAAATCGAGAAGAAATTTAAGTACCAGAACAAATGGGAGTTTGGGTCTGCAAATCCACAACAACCAAAGTATGACAAAGACATCCCTAACAAACAGTCTCCTGAAAACCAATCCAAGCCACAAGAAAATAAGGGTCATGGGAAGACAAAGAAGGACATCGAAAAATGGTACGATTTCCACAAAAGCCCCTGACACAACACCGATGAATGTCACTCAAAAAAATCATTGGTGGCCGAGATCAAAGACAAGAAGAAGAACCCTGATTCAGAATCTGATTATGAAAATACTGGTAAAAGACTGATCATTGACACAGACCCCACTGCTATTGTCCCGACCACAACAACTCAAACAGAAGAACCAAGAGATCCTGAAGAGAGGGAGCTCCTTTTTCATTCACAAATGTGGGTGAAGGGGACCTTGTTGCATTTTATTGTTGATAGTGGAAGCCATAAGAATCATCTCCGCAAAAGTCATCAAATAGTTGGGATTGTTGACAACACCACACCCGTAGCCATGCAACACCGGGTGGTTTCGCCAAGGATGAGATATTTGTGTCAGCCAATAGTGTCAATTTTCATACGGCATCCATCCCTTCAAGGATGAGGTATTATGTGATGTTTCCCCACTGGATGTCTATGATGTTATTTTGGGCCAGCCATATATGTGGAGACGCCATGTTGTTTATGAGTCTCGACCCCGTAGTGTCATTGTTTCTCTAGAAGGTCATCTCTAGTGTTGTTGGGTATTTTACCCTACGGACTAATAAGCTAGGGTTCTAAGCCTATATGCAGATCATGACCCTTCAGATTTAACCTTTTACCTTCTACCCAAAATCTCAACCCCTTTTCTCAGACAAGCACAGGAAGAATGAACTAACCTTGTTTTCCGAAGGTTGAAGTAGATCCTCCGTTGAGTTGTTGTCTCCTTGCTACTGCTGCTCCTTCCACAAAGCTTTCAATGCTTTTTGAGGCCGGTCACCGTTCCACGATCCTGATCCTGGGCTCTTCCTCTTCTTTCTGTCCTCCAACTGCTGCTGCAAGTATTTCTCCTAAAGCTTAAGGCAAAGTTGAAAAGTTTGGACAGAACTGGCTTGGCAAT
>ML785408.1:336304-372508 GCA_009831015.1 Picea engelmannii
CGCGCCCAGTGAGAAGTTAGGGCGCGGGTTACTTGTTTTTAAGTGGTTTTTGAGGAATTACTCAGCATGGCTTTGGCTAGGAAGAGGCATGAGTTGGCCTGATGCCAGGTAAACCTGTATGGTGCATTTTAGGGTTATAACACCAAGTGACTAATCCAGTCCCTTCATTGGTTAGTCCCACTCTCCATATAAAGAGTGAACCTAAAGTGGTCACTCCGATTATATCATCGGTCGATCCCACTCCTCCTCTGAAGAGTGCCAAAGTGGTTGCTTCAATTACATCATCGGCCAATCCCACTCCTCCTCTGAAGAGTGCCAAATTGGTCGATATGGTTTCACCATCAGTTGATCCCACTCTTCCTTTCGAGAATAAAACCCAAGTGGTCGATCTGATCCCATCATCGGTCGATCCTACTCTCCCTCTAGAGATTAAACCCGATACTGCCCATGTTTTTCTCATTGACAAAAAATCTACTGTGTTGGGGGGCATTCCTCCTCCCGCGAAACCCCCTCCAAGTAATGAGGCCATCCTTTTTTATTGGAGTGATATAACTAGACCTCGTCTTCCCTCTCACATTCCTTTCAAGATTATAGTACAGGTTTTTGGTCGAGCTATTCCTCAGACACTGATAGATGAAGGTGCATCAATTAGTATTTTATCCTCTATTTCTTGGAAAGATTTCGGTTATCCTCAACTTGTACCAATTACACAGAATTTGTTAGCTTTTAACAGAAGAACCAGTCACCCTTTAGGATTCCTTCCTCATTTTCCTGTAACTTTGGGAGGGAAAACTTTCTTCATTGATGTTATTGTAGTCCAGGACCCCTTGGATTTTGATTTACTCAGGCAATATTATGTCTATGCCATGAAAGCTATTGTGTCCACTTTTTTTCATGTGATATTTTTCCCTCACGATGGAAGAATTGTGGCTATTTATCAACTTTCATGCATTGGTATTAACTTGATTACCAATCCAATGACCTCCCTAAATGGTTCTTATATCCATATGGTATCGCCCCCACCATAGGTCAATTATGTGGCGTTATCTCCCATGCCTTCAACTGCCGATGAAGATGTGCATCTCACTGTAAGCTCAACCTTTTGTGACTTGGATCCAGTAGTTGACATGGTGATATCTTCAATAGGGATATAAGAGAATGATCTCCTTACCCCTAATGTGTCCCTCGACATGTGTTCCTTCCAGAGAATTATTCTTCCATCCCGTGAATATCTTTTGGAAGCCATGACCGAGTTTTGCCCCTTGACATGGTTTCCTTCCAGAGCATTATCCTCTTGGAATCCATGATCAAGTAGAAGCTACAAGCATAGTTTTCCTCTCTATGGAAATCTCGTTAAAAAATGAAATAGCAGCTACGAGCATGGTTTTATTTCTCTGTGGAAAGATCATTAAAAAATGAGACAGAGATCTTGAGCATAGTTTTCCTCTCTATAGTAAGCTCGTTAAAAAATGAAACAAAAATATGGGGATTCAACTCAGAGCCTTGAGCATAGTTCTTTTCCTGTGTCAAGCTTGTTAAAAAATGAAACAATCACCTCTCCTAACAAGTCGAGTCTTTCTTTAGGTCTCATATTTGAACCTTCATTTCATCCACCCTTATCCTTTTTCTCCAAATAGTACATAAATTGGTGACAACCTCGGAGCCGTTGATTGAATTGAATTTTGGGGGGCATGTCTCTAGCCTTTGATTATCATTCTAGAGTTAATCTCCTAGCTTTTCAAGCTAGGGGAAGAGTACCAACCATCCATGGGTATTGTTGGCACAGGGGCAGAAACAGGGTTCAATACTGAAGAGCACACCAATAAAACCCTAACTACGTCCAAAAATCTTATTTATATTATCTTGGTTAAGTAGTTACAACACAGAGCGTCAATGACCCTTACTTTGCATAGGAAAAAATATCTATGCATCTTGCTAGATCCTTCTTCATTACTCTTCAACACAAGACTACAACAACTTGCACTTAGCTTTCTGATCTCATGCACATAGCACTCTAAGATATATCTGATCACACAGACCCAGTTACTAGCACTAAGATTTCAGTTATACATCACATAGATGTACTACATTACTATATTACTACTATTCTCCTCTATTTACATCGCCTATTTATAGATTACAAAATGGGCCTAAGCATGGGTAAACCCACGGTTTGACATCCCTTTCCCATTACATCAACCCAAAAATAGGTCTCACTTCCTTAATTTCCGTTTTGCATTGCGCTCCTTCCTTGGAAAGCTATCGCAGTCCCACAAGTGGTCCAATATAACCAAGTATTCTTCAAAACTTGGTCAAGGGCCAACAGGTATCCCAACCGTTGGAAATTACATTGGGAATTTACAAGCATAGTTTAATTTTATTTCAATCTTGTGTAAAAATGAAACCAATACCAAGCTTAGTCTTTGTTCTTTCTCGTGCTTGTAAATGCATGACAATGTAACCGAGTATACTTTTATCACTTTTTTGGACTTGTAAAGGTTATAAAAAAAAGGAACCTCCTAAATTCTCCTTTAAGCTCTTTTCAAATTCTCTAAACATGAAAAGATTTCCAAGTGATCTTGCTTCCTTTCACACTCATTAAAAGGTTTGAAAGGGCAGCTTTCGCGTGGTATTTTATCTCTTTTTCGGCCTCATGAGACTAACATTACAAAAAAGGACAACCTTGGAGTCACCTTTAAGTTCTTTTCAAACTCTCTAAACATGAAAAACCACCGAGTTTTCCTTCTCCGGACTCGCTAAACTACACATTGAAGGGCCCATATGGGAACAAACCCTTACTTCTTCCAATTTGTTAAACAAAGGAAGAGTAACTTAATGAAGGTGAGTTATATCAAGCATGTGTTATCCTCCTCGAGCTCGTAAAAATAAAAAGAGGTACTCATCTATCTGGTTGGGGGAAAAATTCAAGGAATTGGGTCAAGTTTTTGAGAATCCTTTATGGCAGCTTTTGTCACCCTTGAACGTGGCACATGTTTTCATCTCATCCTACAGTTGGGTAATTCACTTGTCTTTGAGTCATACCAATTCCATGTGTCATCATACTTTTTCGTCCAGTCATAGAGTTCTCTTATTTTCGTCACATTACATTTTCGTACTCGTCGAGTCAATGCTTCCAAGTCAGTTATCATGCCTCATCATGTTCAAGGGAAGTTTCACTTCAAACCATCCATATGCAGTGTTACCAATTTCCATTTCCTATGTCAGTCCATACTCATTTGATTCACCATTTTACATCACTTTCCTATGTCAGTTTCGTGATGTTAATGGGGGATACATTAAGGCCCTCCTTCGACGAGTCTCTTCCTGTCGACTTCAACACATAATCTAGGAATTAGACTTAGAAACCAGTTAGTACCTTGGGACCTGCATGCCTCAATCGAAGGCCTCCTCACCTCTGACAGTAGGTTTACATGATTGACCAATGATTGGATGATTCCACGAATGTTCAAATTCATCTGATTTATTCACATTCACTGGAATGTACTAGGGTACCTTGAGAGTCATTGACATCATTGGTGATTTCCCTCGCACTTGTTAATAGTTTACCTCAATTACCGGTAATCAAGTGGTTTCTACCATGTTTGAAATCAAAACATCTATTCACATAGCTAGATTTGTACCACATCGGGATTGGGACAAAGACCTTGGGTTGAGCTTTTACTATGTTAACCTCTTTGCCCAGGATGCGAAGGAGATCATTTGATTATGTTGATATAAACTGTCACATAGATCCACATTGTATTGGTCTGTGGCTATGTTTTATCATCTTGTAGCTCCACTGTGTATTTTTTGTGTCTACGATCAATTCATGTCATGGAGGTATGGATCTAGATTGTATCTTTGGTGGCCATATCCTTAGTCAATATTTTTCATGGATCCATAGTGTATTGGTTGGTGGCCATGCTTTGATTCATCTTGTATTCCGAGCATAGGTGTGTGTGCCTCGGAGATCGAACATATATTAATATTGTTTGATGGTTGTTTGAAACTTCTTCCAGGTTCTCCAACTCCTCAACCTTGCATTAAAGATTTGTAAATTGTTTTGGCCATCATTCTCTCTTCTGACCTCACACTTTAGGGGTCATTCTGTTACACATTAAATTTGCACACCTAGGTACCTCACCCTAAGTGTCATAAAGTGTCATATAAGTGACTCATACACCTTGACACCATGGAATAACCTATTTCACAATCCCTAGTCAATGTGGAGGAGGGATATATTACATGAAGGCCAAAATACCAAGTGCACATGAATTATTATTAATATTCATGAAAAAATAAGTTAATTAAGTGTGAGAATCAAGTGGACATGAATTATTATTAATATTCATGAAAAATAAAGTAATTAAGTGTGAGAATCCACCTCACATTTGGTTTCCTATTTTTTAGGGAAGGTGGAGGATCTCATGGATGGTTGAAATATTTCCTCAAAATCATTGAGAGATGTTTCCTCCCTAAAATCCTTAAGAAATATTTTCTCCCTAAATATCTTAGAGATCCATTTTTTAGTGGATATGATGAGAGATCCTCTCCATGGTGGTTAAGCCTCCAAATCCTATATAATCAGGGATTTCCATGGAGAAGGAAGGCATGAAAGATTTTAGAGATACCAAACTTATGATCTCATGAGAAGTGGAGACTTTAGGATATCAAACATATGATTTGGGAGCTTTGTGCAAGGGTTGGACGAGGAGGACTTGGAGAGGTTGTTGTGACTTCATCAATGGTTTGTAAGTATCTCTTTTGAGTTCTCATTAATATGTATGTGCTTGGCATGTTTCCTTCAAGATTGTGTACATTTGCATGAACTTGTCTCTTTTGATGAATCTAGCTTTAAACTAATCGTGGTAGAATAGGAAGTATGCTTTGTATTCATGGTTTATTGGATTGCAGGACTTGTTTAAAGGCTTGGAGATCAAGGCTCAACTTGGAATGAGCGAGGACAAACATCATAAAAAGGTACTCATACTCTCTTCCTCTTCTCTATTGAATAATTTAGCTAGGTTTAAAGGAATCTCACTGATCAAAGTTAAAAAATTTCTATCTTGGTCATAGGGGTCTAAGATCCAAGAGGGAATTCACCTGTCCATAGGGGAATTTCCCTACAATAGTAGGAACAAAATGACAAGAAGCATTATACCCAGAAAGAACAAAAAGATTAGACCCTCTGGATGGATTATGGGTAGGAATACCAATGGAATTATTCAAAGCATTATACCCAGGGGGAAGTGACAGATTTGATCTAAGAGAAAGCGGTTTTCCATTAGGAGGTTGAGTGATAACTGTATTTCTGGCAGAAACAGATGTAGCTTGTGGGACCATGGTAGAGATAGCAATCTGGAGAGGAAGAATTGAGTGAAAACCAACCAACAATTTGTCTGAAACTGTGATGACATTACTGGTCATTCTGGTAAAATGATATAAAGGTATTGTATAAGAAGTGGAAGTCACAAGAGTTTGTGATGCCATGAATGCTAGTTTATAAAAAATATAGTGTCCCAAATAAGTTCTCCAAAAAGAACGGACAGGGACATAGCTAGGATTAAAACTTCCAGTAGTGTGAACCGGGGTTCTAAACGACTCACTCTGAAAAAGTGGATCATCTACTCCAGACTCTGCATTAGGTCTAGTAGGTACTTCAATATACTCATTAGCAACAAGGTATCTCAATGAATTCATCCAAACAAAATTTGGATCTCGTGCAACACTCAATAATGGATTTACGGGAAGTCTTGATTCATCCAAAGGAGTTAAACTTCCAATATTAGAGGCTACTTCATTATTGAATTCTCCTTCAGGAGATCCCTCTAGTGAGTTAAGAAGAAAAGGGACGTAATCTTCTGGATCTTCCAGAGGTACCCCTTGCATCCTACGTGAATGACGAGGGCCGATGTTGGTTGTACCAAATAAAGAACTAAACAAATCTATGTCCAACTAGAGAAACAAACAACACTCACTAATAAAATATAGAAATCAAACCAAGGAAACAAACCTTCTTATTTTGAAGTCACTAGTTGGTGATGAAATCCAATGTTGCGAAGTCAAGACAAGAAGGGGTTGGGATAAAGCGGGTGGAAAAGTTACGTGGATGACCTTATTAATGGACTTACACCCTGGTGCAAGATGCCACACATAATAGTGGGTATACCCTCCAAGGATCCCGAGTGAGTTTGGCCAACGTCGATTCCAGATACCGTGAAGAATTTCCCCTCCATAGTCACCTCGTGTAAAGACCTTAAAGAGATACGCTACTAAGGTTACCAATTACAAAAATGATTTCTAGGGAAATAGTCGGCAGTCTGATCCATGCGCAAAGGGAGGGTATCTAGCTCGAAATCAACACGATAAGGTCCCCACCGGATTTTATTCTCAAGTGACCCCCAATAATACACGCAATATGTACACTAAGAATGACAAAGCAAGGCGACTAACTCTACTAGTCCTAATGTGACCTCATGATTGACCCTTGTGTTAGAAGGGCTTCCCAGGACAAAATGTACCAATAGGATTTGAACTCTCTCTATCACAAGATACTATTGTGTGTTTTGATGATTTGGAGAGTGTGACTTACAATGTATTCCAAATCTCTATCCTAGCTAATTTTGGTGAAGAGAATTTCTAGAAAATAAACGTTACTAATAAATTTTAAAATTTCGTTGTATTTTAAAGGTTGTTGTTTACTCAAAAGGGAAATGGAAATGAAACTAATGATGTAAACGAACTTGACCTAATAAAATGAAAGAAGAGATGATTATTCAATATTTTAATTCGATGAACTCTAATTATAGTAGGGCGAAGGTATCTCTATTGAAATACAAAAGCTACGAAAGACAATTTCTCAATTGTTGAATGAACAAAATTCCAAATAATCAAAAGCTACAAAATTTTCCAATTTTATCCTTTAACAATTATGTTGAATGCAACAATTTTCTTGTGAAAGATCACTAAAAAGAAGAATGACTTCATTTCTTTCTTTCTCAAATCAGATCATAGATGTAATTAATAAAATAAAGCATAATCCAATAAAATTAACACAGTCTCAACACAATTCCCAAAAGAAAACCTATAGTGTACACAAAAATGAAATGATAAGAAATCCTTTTGTCAAATGCAACCAAAAATGTCCTTCAATCAATGAAAAATCAAGAAAGTAAAAACAATCCAAAACCTCAAATAAATCAAGGATTCTTTGTTAGACAAGCACTCAGGACCAAGATCTAGAGATTATACCCTTGTGACAAAGATCAAAAGAAAAACTTGCAAAATTACAAAGAAAACTTTCAATTTCTAAAAATCAATCAAACTTCAAGCTTCAAACTCATAAATTAATTGTTCACTGGTATCAGAAGTTCATCCCAGGTACTTGAGGCAAAACTGGGTAGAAAAAATAAAAATTGGCTATCTCCAACAATTCCTACAAGAATCGTCGCGGGTAGCAATGGAGCACAATGCGACGATCTAGGGTCGTTGCATGCTGCCAAAAGGGTACAGTGTGATGTTGTCACACTGGTCTGCACCAGTAGAGTGTGAATTCAGAGGATCGTTGCAGTCTATCTATATATTTCAGTGCGACGATCTCTGAAACTAAAGGAAAATGGAAAGAAAGACAAAAATTCTCATTGAAACTTCGGACCGAGGGAGTCTAGATGGATCACTCACAGACTCAGAGAATGAATTTTACCAAAAGAAGGTAGGATAAAATAAAATAATAGTCAAAAATCCAAAAGAAATTTGTATCCCCAATATGGTCGCCAATTTTTTTATCATATTAATTGGTAAATGAGGACACAAACAGATCTCCCTAACTTCCATAGAAAACTAGAACAAAAAAAAGCATAATACGCACTTCGCCTTGAACTTCATCATCATATAGACTAGTTTAATGAGGTACAAGTGACATACCTTTTAAACGATGCTTGATCCTCACTAGTGTCATCCTTGTAGCTCCTTCTTTGAGTTTGCATAAATAGTAAGCCTATTTAAGAATCACAAAGCAACAAAGAAGGAAAACAAAGATATATGTATTCTAACGAAGTCTATGTATATGATCAAGGAATTATACAATAGAAGACAAGATGCTTTTATAGGGAATAAATGTATTATTTCATTAAGTGAATAGAAAGTGGAGAATACAACCCATGCCTTGATGTTTCAAGGTCCCCTTTCGATGGATATTTTCTTCAACACACACACCTTTTCTCCAATTCCTTGAATGAATAAGATCCACAATCTGTCTTGAAGAACTAAAGAAAACCTCTCAAGCATAATCTGAAAGTAGAACTCTCCATACAAATATTAGCCTATTCAACCTTAGCCTTTTCCATGAGAGATCCCTCTTTATATAATGTGAAAGAGAGATGGATGAGGAGATTAGGATGATCCCACAAAATCCGAGAAGTGAGTAAGATTCAAACCGATTGGAGGCCACCTCATCTTCTAGAAGATTTATTTTTAGAACATTCATTAATTTTGACTTTTCCTATGCTTCAACCATCATTGCACCCTATGCACAAGCAACATGCAATGATGTCTCAGTCCAGGTTTAGGGAAAAGTGTGACAATCAGGCATCGTCGCACCCCATGCACATAGAAGGGTCCGATGAACTTCGTTTATATGGTTTTTGAAAGACGAAAGAAAATCACTTTTCCCATGGAGAAAGTTTGTTTTAATATTTTTAGGGAACATGAATACATGTTGTTAGGTGATCACTATGGTGACCAAAATAATGTGTAACAACCATTTAGACAACCGAATTTCGAGAGAAGGAAGACATCAAGAAGTACATCTACACAAGGTAAAACAACTGGGGCTCATAGTTCAGGAAGCATTAGTAAAGTATCTACAGCGTGCAGAGGTAGTAGTTCAACATTTAGGATGGTAGGAAACGATATGACCATCAGGTTACAAGAATTCAAAGAAGAAGCATCGGAGGAACTGTACAAGCATTTGTTTATCTGTGAGAAGATATGGGAAGAAAAACATATCATGGATGAGGACACTAAACTAGCACAACTAGCTATCACACTAAGGGATCACGCACTAGATTGGTATATGAGTTTAGCCACAAGAAATACACCAGGGAAAACCAAAACGATTGAAAATATCAAGAATTTACTGATAAATGAGTTTCAAAATCCAATTTTAGAGGACCTGTACATGAATGAGATGATAGAAATTAGACAGAAACCAAGAGAATCTGTATGGGATATTGACCATAGATTCAAGAAACTGAAAGGAAAGTTGAAAAATCTCATGAAAGATATGCAGCACGGGAACCTATTCGTCAATTCACTATTACCACACTTAAAATATCCACTGTGACAACAAAAGTTTCAGACATAGGCAGAGGCTCTGCAGGAAGCCCTGCAACTAGAAGAAAACCAATATTAGAAGACTGATCCAGCCATCGAAGAGTTGAAGGAGGATTTGAAGAATTTAACGTTCCAACTAAACCGAAACAAAAGTAAGGAAAAACAAGAAGCCTTGTGGTGTACCACATCTAGGACGGAAGGACCCCATAAGAAAAAATGTCTAACATGTGCACATTACATGGTAGCAGGAATGCTAAATCCATTATCACTAGGAGGACTATGGTGTGAAATCTGTAAGAAATAGGGCCACGACCCATATCAATGCCCAATGATGCAGACGTACAAGATAGTCCCAAAGAGTTCATATTGCAACTTTTGCAATTCAGTAGGACATGATGACAAAGACTGTAAAACCATGGAGTTGATGAGAGAGAGGACATCATATGCATATAGGGTGCAGGAAGAAAAGATGACCAAGAAAGTCGCACCTCAATTTAACTAGGTACCAGCCCCATACAACACTATGTAGTCATGGTATAATACTGTGCATCAACCATATAATACCGTGCAGCCACAGTACAACACAACGCAACCTCAACACAATACCATGCAGTACAATCAGGCACCTCAATATAACACACCGCGAAGATATTGAGCTAGATACAGAGGTGGAGGATGAGCAAGAGGAGGCTTTGGAAGAGGTAGAGAACTAGTGGTATGTCACAACTATCAACAACTGGGACACTATGTAAGAGAATGTCCACTTCCACCAACGACTTGAATGTATTTTCTTGCATCAGATCATGAAATAGAAGAATGTCCTACGTTACTAGGAAAGATCCAGGAAAAGAGGAATTAGAACAACTAGAATGTTCAATGGATTTCACCATAAGTGAGGGATGAAGGGAGAAAAATCAACATAGTTACGTGCAGAGGAGCTAAAACAGGAAACAACGCAAAACGACAAGAGCCAGTACACCATCAGTGGGTGAATAAGAATGTTGAACCAAAGAAACAGTTGGATGCGTAGAACGATAAGGAAACATTTAAGAAAGCTAGAAAATAATTTATGAATCTAGACACCACGTCGACCTCAATTGTGCAGCATAGAAAGGAATTAACATAGTATGATATGCCTCCATCGTTGGATCATACCAAGGAAATGAATCTCCTGGGACAAGTAAGTACAATCAATTTTTTTTCCAGTCATGATTAAAATTTCTAAATGATCGATCCTCTATCAAGATGTTATGAAGTATGTTAGAAAGATGTAGCATAGAGATAGAAGGAAAACTATAACATAAAACAATCAATCACCGACATACAAGGTGAAGAACAAGTAGGGAATTCAGGATGAATGCCAACATCAGAGATTTCAACATGGGAGATATCATACTGCATCTAGGATCTGAGGTCAATGTATCACCCAAAAAGACATGGAAATGTATGGGAGAGCCTGCATTAGGATATTCACACGTTCAGATGAAACTAGCAAACCAACACAGAGTCCTACCAATTCGGAGACAAAAAGAAGTGACAATAGACCTGGATGGAGTGCACACTAAAGAAAACTTCAAAGTGATTGAAATAGTGGATGACACACTACCATATCCAGCATTGATCGGCTTGGATTGGGCGTTTGATAACCAGGCCATAATCAACTTAAAGACACAAAAAATGGCATTTGAGTCAGGAGAATATAGGGTCACTGCGCCATTAGACCCATCAAAAGGGGGAATGTTTGTAGAACCTACTTGCTTGGACTTGGAAGAAATTAGACAGTTGTGTAGAACAACTGCATGAGATGAACATTACATAAACCCAACTGCATATGGGATACTCATTTGGTAGAGCATTACTTCATGTGGATCAGACTCAGATACAAGTTTAGAGAATTGACAACGGATGCTACATGAAGTTTCCACAAGAATATGCACAATAATAAATCGCACAGTAATATGGGTAGGTACAAAGATAAGGGAACCACCCAGTTTTCATGGGGTAAACAATCTAGAAGCATTCTTGACATAGTACAAATATGAAGTGTTAGAAAATCAGAGAATCTTAGCACTAGATATAGCACTTAAGGCTACACTTGCAATATGGTGGGGTGCACATAGAGAAACAATCAAGGATTGGTACTAATGTAAGAGGTTACTGCGCATAAGGTTTGGTACAAAACAAAAAACCAACAAGCAACATAAGTACGATGGAAAGGGGGAACCAACAAAACATGTGGAGAAGTGCATAATGTTGTGGAAAATGACACCCCTAGAAGAATGGCCTCATCATTTCATACATACCTTAGAGGGCATCCCAGCAAACTGGTATACAGACAAGGAACTGCGTAGAGGAACTACAAGTTGGAAAGTACTCCAAAAAAACTTTACAGTCACTTTCTCATTTGAACATGAGAACCCCAACATAGATGCAACACTTAAACAAATAAAAGGGGTGATATTCATTAAGGAACCAGAAGTCGAACTCATAACATAAGAGGAACAATGAAACATACAGACAGTGAAAGAACTGTTGTCATGCTACCATATGCAAGAAGAAGTACCAAATGAAGATGATCCACACAATATTCATATTGAGGAAGTGGAAGGCGAAAGAGAAGTGGAATGCCAACCTCTAGAATCAAAAGTAATTGTTGTGTTGATCAAGGTGAACAAAGTCAACATTAGGAAAGTTGAGAATCCCAAAATGGACATCATTGGATACTACTGGGATGAGAAGAGAGTGGAAAGAATAACAAAGTTACTATGTGAGTACAATGACTTATTCCCCAAAACGTTCACATAAATGAAGGGCATAGCAGGAGAGCTAGGTGAAATGAAGATACCACTCAGAGTCGAGGCAAGACCAATCAGACAATGACCATAGAGACTAAATATGATATATAAGCAAAAAATCAAAGCTAAGATTGATAGGATGCTCGAAGCTGGAATCATAGAACCTGTGAAAGAATCAGAATGGATAATCGTGATGGTAGTTCAGGAGAAAAACAAGGTGGGATAACAATATGCGTCAAATTGAGGAATTTTAACGATGTGTGCCTATATGATCCATTCCCTACACCCTTCATCGATGAGGTGTTGGAGAACGTAGGAGGACATGAAGTTTATTCACTCACCGATGTATTTTTAGGATATCATCCAATCAAGATAGCATTGGAAGACAGATACAAGACCACTTTTGCTATAGATTGGGGATCCTACTAGTACACAGTCATGTCATTTGGACTGAAGAATCCACCAAAAATGTTTTCTAGAGTAGTCATAGGTTCATTTAAGGAATTTATCCACCATTGTCTAGAGGTATACTTGGACGATTAGACAGTCTATAGCCTGTTGAAAGACCATGTAGAGTTCTTGCGGTTAATGTTAGAAATATGCAGGCAGTGCCAGATATCATTAAATGTCAAGAACTGCATCTTCGGAACACCATTTGGGATACTATTGGGCCATATAGTATGCAAGCAGGGTTTACTAGTAGATCCTGCCAAGATTGTTGTAATAATTAACCTGCCACCACCAAAAATAGTTCGAAAACTAAGAGCAACATTGGGACACACAGGATAATATAGAAAATTTATAAAAGGGTACGCACAGATCACCGATCCAATGGAGAAAATGTTAAGGAAATATACAAAGTTTTAGTTGAATAAGGATTTTCAACACGGTCTAGATACGCTGAATGAAACGATGGTAACAACGCCAATACTAGTATTCCCAGACTGGGCGAATACATTCCACATACATGTAGATGCATTGACCATAACACTTGGAGATATTTTGGCATATCCAGGAGAAGAAGAATTGGATCATCCTATATCATTTGCTAGCAGAAAACTATTAGAATCAGAGAATAACTATAACACTACACAGAGGGAAGGCCTAGCTATGGTCTACGCACTGCAGAAGTTCAAACATTAATTACTGGGAAAACATTTTAATATGTTCACAAACCATTCAGTGCTCAAATATCTGGTCAACAAGCTAGTGTTGGGGGGAAGAATCAGTTGATGGATACTGTTGTTTCAAGAATTTTATTTTGAAGTAATAGTCAAGCCAGGGAAGTTGAACACAAGACCTAACCACCTATCAAGGGTCACGAATGGAGAGGAACCTAAAAATTTGGAGGAAAAATTTATGGATGCACAATTATTTTCAATCCAGATCATCGATGAATACTTCACAAAAATCATCCAGTACTTGAGTAGAGGGACTATGCCACGGGAATATAACATTGTGTATAAGAAAAACTTACTAGTCTAAGCTGCGTATTATCAGTTGACTGCAGGAAACTTATACAAAATGGGCGCAGATAGAATCTTGCAAAGATATGTGCTAGAACATGAAAAACCAATGATTTTAGCATAAGCACACGAGGGAACCGCAGGAGGAAATTACGCAGGCAAAGCTACCGTGCAGAAGGTATTGCACACAGGACTATGGTGGCCGACCATTCACAAAGATTCAATAGATTACTTCCAGAGATGTGATGTATGTCAGAGGGTTGGTAAACCTAGAAGGGATGAGATGCCATTGCAACCACAGGTAAATTTGAAGGTATTCGAAAAATGGAAAATAGATTTTGTGGGACCAATTAACCCACCAGCCAAAAGGACAGGATCAAGGTACATTATCACCATGAAAAAATAATTGACAAGATGGGAAGAAGCAACACCGGTCAAATATTGTAGCACATAAACAAGAACACACTTTCTATTTGAGAAAGTGATCACTAGATTTGGTTTCCCAAGAATTTTGATGAGTGAACAAGGAACTCACTTCACTAACAACACTATTAAGGCTATGACTGAGGAATTTGAAGTCCATCATAAAAAAAGTACACCATATCATCCACAAGCGAATGGAATAGTAGAATCCTTTAATAAAATCCTTGAAAATGCACTAATGAAGATCTGTAATGTCAACAGGGATGATTGGGACCTAAAAATACCAATAGTATTGTGGGAATACAGGATCACATGCAAGAAGTTGATGGGACACACGCCATTCAGATTGGTATATGGACAGGAAGCAGTGGTTCCATTAGAATTCTTGGTACCCAGTCTGCACGTAGCACGATTACAAACATAATAGAACGAGGCGCACTATAGGATATGCTGAATCAACTGATGGTCATGGAGGAAGATAGGATCCTAGCAAGTTTCCACCAAGAAGTTAAGAAAGCAAGTGACAAAGCTTGGCATGATAGACATATCAAGAGGAAAACTTTCAAGGAAGGAGACTTAGTGTTGATGTATGACAGTAAATCCCTTCAACATCCAGGAAAACTGAGAATGCACTGGTTGGGACCATACGAAGTATAAACTGTCACAGATGGAGGAGTTGTATAGTTGAAGGACTTAGGAAGCACAGAACTCAGAGGGATGATCAATGGGAGCCGACTGAAGCTGTACGAGGACAATCAACCACCTGCAACTTGAAAATCACCGTGTAGTTAAAAAAAATGGATATAGTACAAGATATCAAAAGGGAACAACAGAGGTATAGTGCATCGAAATTAGAAGGGGCATGCACGATCGTCAATCCAAGCCCGATGGTGACAAGGGAAATGGTCGCCACTAAGAGAAAACAAGCAGGAAAGGAGGATACCAAAAAAGAACCGCCAATTGACGAAGGTTATTGAAATTGAATGCAATGACTGACATGATGCCACATTAATCACGCCAAATGGATACATCAATGGAAATCAATGGAAAGTATGAAGGAACCAACGGTTCAATTAAAGAATAATCATGGAAACATATTTGAAAAGATTCACATGATGTCGATACAAAGCAAGGATGTGAGAGAGAAAAGGTTATTGTTAAATTAAAAAAGGCACAAAGAGAGAAAGCATACAAAGTAGAGAGTGAAGGTTGTAGAAGTTGCAAAGGCTACTGATATCAGCAAACGATAGCTTTACCACCATGGCACCACACAAATAGGGAGAATTGAGACAGACTGCCAGATGAACCTGAGGTAGTATTGGAGCATAATTGCAATCATAGGGATGTGAACAACAACCATATCATCCACTAGAAGTCATCAATGTGGATGAAATCCCATTGCCGGATATAACACTAGGAAGCCCCACACCCATTGTGGAAGAAACCCATCAGACAACACCAGTGAGCATGGACATAGATATGCCAGAAGTGGGGCAGGGATGACAGAATGAGGACACAGGAAACCAAGTCAAAACCGAAAATCATATAGAATCCCCGAGAGTCAATGGGATGGCTCCACACTAGGAAGAAATATTCGTGCCAAAAGAATCATAGAAAACCACATCAGAACAACCACAAGAGGGAGTAGTGGAAGAAGTCACTGGACGACCAGTGGAGTATGTCGAAGAATGAACAATGGAGGTTGGAACCTTGAGTCGGCCACCATAGTGAAAGGACAATCATATGGTACCTAGGTCACCGCATAGACAACCCACTACAATAATTATTTTTTCATGCATACCGGACGAGGTACGTGTACCAATAAATTTGTTAATTTATGTAGAGAAATTGAGGTTCTCAAACCACGATGTAACATGCACGAACAAGTTCCCAGAGTTTTCCAGGCAAGTCTACCAACAGACTGTGGGTATATGGCCCTTTGGGGAGCCAATCCATCAACCAGTCGAGTGGGCAGCAGGACTGGCCAAAACCAGGATTTTAGGTCTGTTGGACCTACCACACTTTGGCAGAGGAGAGTATGAAAATGTAACATCCCCAACCACCCACAACCAATTATGTGTTTATTATTAATGTTGATCAGAACATTACATTTCTTGGGCATACCTCCCCATTAATAATTGTTTGGGAATTCAGGCCTCTCAGCATTGTAACAATACATTATTTAAAATGGGGGTTCGAAACCCAAGGTGTTACATCCCCTCCCCCTTATTTTGGCACTGTCCTTAGTGCATATACAAAATAGAGAAAAAAATATCTAATTTATTCAAAAATCTATGGGTACTCTGCCTACATGGAATCTTCATGCTCCCAGGTAGCATCTTTAGGACCATAGCAGGTACACTAATCTTTTACCATCTCTATAACTCAATTCCAGAGCATTTTTACCTTTCTATCCAATACCCATATTGGTTGAACCTGAAAGTCTCCCTCTTTATCTACCTGGATCAGATTCCAGTCAATAGCATGGTTAGGATCATGTACATACTTCTTTAGTAAATATACATGAAATACATTATGCACATTCATGGTAGCAGGTAATGTAAGTATTTATGCAACTGGCCCTATTATGTCCAATATTTCGAATGGACCACAGAATCTGGCTTCCATCTTTGTACAACTACCCAATTTCGATGATCTTTTATTGGGATTCACTTTCAAAAGTACATGCTCCCCTACTTTAAATTCTCTAGTTGTCATGTTCTTGTCTGCATAAACTTTTTGTCTATCCTAAGCTACCTTTAAATTCTACTTGATCTTAACCACCTGGTCTTCCATGTCCTTGAGCAACTCTAGCTCAAGTACCACTCTATCTATTGGGTTGTCCCAACTTACTGGAGTATTGCATTTCCTACCATACAAGGCTTCAAATGGGCTCATTCTTAATGAAGCTTCATACCCATTATTATATGCAAACTCAACCAAGTGTAAATAATCTTGCTACTTAGATGGCTTATCCATCACATACATTCTCAACATGTCTTCAATTATTCAATTAACCCTCTCTATTTTCCCATTTGTCTGGAGATGATATGTTGTGCTAAAGTTTATATTTTTGTCAAATACTTTAAACAATCCCCTCCAGAAATTGGAGGTAAACTTTGTATCATTGTTTGAGACAATTTTCCTAGGTATCCCATGCAACCTAGAAATTTCCTTCATGAAAAATTCTGCAATATTAGCCGTTGTATGCGTTATCCTCACAGGAAAAAAATGAGGACCCTTTGTTAATTTCTCAACCACCACCGTGATTGAATCATGTTGCTTATTCATTCTAGATAATCCTGTAATGAAATCCATGGTGATCACTTCCCATTTCTTCTCTGGATTTGGCAATGGCTACAACAAACCCGCTGGGTGCCTATGCTCAGCCTTCACATTATGACATTTCATACATCGAGCGATGTAATTAGAAACATCCTTCTTCATTTTTGACCAAAAGAACTGGCTTCTTACTGTTGTAATTTTTTTCTGGTAACCGGGATGTACAAAATAAGGAACATCATGCATTTCCTTCAGTACCAAATTCCTCAGTTCTCCGGAACTAGGAGCATAAATTCCATTTTTATGCATGAGTAATCTGTATTCCTTTATCTCATACTCCTTTATTTTCTGTTGTACATCTTATTTCTGTAACTTTTCCTTTACCTGTGGGTAATCATTATCTTTAACAAGATCATCTAAAATTCTTCTCTTCAAGTCCGAATGATGCATACTAACAACAATAGCATGCATGAGATGCACTCTTCTACTAAGTGCATCAACAAATTTATTCTCCTTTCCCTTGATATGCTTGATATTAAAGTCATACTCACCTAGAAATTATAGCCATATTGTTTTCCTGGCATTCAAGGTCAGTTGTTCAAAGAGACACTTTAGGCTAATGTGGTTTGTCCTTAATTTGAATTTCTTCCTGATGAGATAATTCCTCCACATCCTCAAGGCATGAACAATGGCAACAAGTTCCAAGTCATGGGTGACACAGTTCCTCTCATGTTCCTTAATATTTCTGGACTCATATCCAATGACATGTCCATTTTGCATGAGGAATCCCCCAAGTCCTTCCTTACATGGGTCTGTACATACCACAAAACTTTCATTTGGGTCAAAAATCTTTGACAAAGGTGCACTAGTAAGTAATTCCTTCAACAGATTAAAACTATTTTGACACTTGAGTGTCCATTCAAATTTAGTTCCCTTATTTTGCAAAGAAGTGATGGGATGAGAAATCTTAGAGAAACCTACTATGAACCTTCTATAGTACCTAGCTAATCCCATAAAATATCTGGCATCTGACACATTTTTGGGTGTTGGCCATCCTCTAATGGCTTTGATATTCTCTCGATCTACTGTTATGCACTGCTCTGAAATAATGTGTCCCAAGTAATGGATCTACTTTTGATAGAAAGAACACTTACTCAACCTGGCATACAATTGATGTTCTCTCAGTACTTGCAATACTAGTCTTAAGTGATGTTCATGCTCCTCTTCATACTTAGAATAGATAAGTATGCCATCTAGGAATATTATGACAAACTTATTCAAATAATTTATGAATATGCCATTCATTAAGCACATGAATACAACTGGTGCATTGGTCAGTCCAAATGGCACCAATACAAATTCATAATGCCCATACCTGATCCTAAAGGTTGTCTTATGAATGTCTTCTTCCTTGATTCTTACCTAATGGTATCCTATCCTCAGGCCAATTTTTGAAACTATATTTGCTCCTCTTAGCTGATCAAAGAGGTCATCAATTCAGGGTAGAGGATACTTTTTCTTTATAGTGTACTTGTTCAGTTGTCGGAAGTCAATACACAGCCTCAAGGTTCCATCCTTCTTTTTGACAAAAAGTACTAGTGCTCCCCAAGGTGAAACACTTGGATGTATGTACCATTTCTTCAACAATTCCTCCAAATTAATTTGTAATTCTTTTAACTCTAGTGTGTTCATTCTATAAGGTGTTTTTGACACCGAGGCAGCTCCTAGAACTAAATCAATTGAGAAATCTATCTCCCTTCTTGGTGGAAATCTAGGTATTTCTTGGAATACATCTTCAAATTCCTGTAGTACCAAGAAATCTTTGAGGCTTGGCCCGTTTGTATTATATTTCTCATCCACATGAGTTGCATACAATTGACATCCTTTCCTAAAACATATTTTTAGCTGTAAGGCTCAAATCTCCCTTATAGAGATGGGTCTTGGATCTCCTTTCACAATTCTCTATTTTCCATTTCCATCAAGACATGTAAATGACTTGTTATGACAATCTAGGACATCATGATCATAAGAACCCAATGGTATGACATTTAGATAAATACTAGTATTCACGCCATTAAGACTTATGGAACAACTTCTAACCATATCATGGATTCTTCTTTTGGTTCTAGTGTCTAACTGAACAAAACTTGTTTTTCCAAGTTTACTTTTCTCCAAATGTAATCTATCCACTATCTTAGGTTCAATGTAGTAATTGTTGGAGTTACTTCACACACACCTAGGATTTATTTTTCCTAAGGTTATTCCTTGTTTATTAGTCATAATTAGTCATTATCCAGTCTCCTATATTTTAGGGGAGAATATTCCACCTGGAGAATATTCTCTTTCAGTTGACACTTCAGTTTGACTAGTTGAGTTAAGTTTAGATGTTGCATTGGTTTTGTCACCATGCAACATTGGGATCATCACTGACTCACTACTCTTTGTTCATTCAGTTAACTGAAGACTAGTTGACTAGTTAACTCAGCTAGGTGGCAGTTCACTCTCGTATCTGCCTGAGAGACTAGACTAGGTGGCAATTTACTCTTGTAACTGTTGGTGTGTGTCCAGATCAATCTAGACCACCACTATGGCTCATTAGTTACTTATGTAGCCTATATCTATTGTAAATTATTCACTCTTTGAGTGTGGAATATGTTTAATGAGAATTCTTCCATTCTTTCTATCTTGCTTCTTCTTTCTTAATTTCTCTCTGCAAATGCGTGTAGTATTTTCTAGCTAGATCTATTATATGTAGGTTCAACACATTTACATGGTATCGGAGCCAACGGACTGCTAAGAAAAAGATACACCAAATAATTTTTTGCAGGTACTAAAGATTGAAGACAACAAAATATGGATTATTCATCGGAAATACTTCTAATGCCTCATAACTATTTGGAATGGAAGCCAAAGATTCTAATTCTTCTCATAAGTAGAGGCTTATACCAAATAACCATGGAAATGGAAGTAGAGCCTGATTTTGTCGATGAGAAAACCGATTTTCTCAATAGACAAGATATGGCCATAGGAAATATCGGCATGTCTGTTTCTCCCAAAATTTTCCATCAAGTATATGAAGAATTACAAGGATTAACTCCAAATGAATTATGGACCAGATTAGAGGTTCTATTTGGGAATAAATAATATTGTGAATATTTCATGCAGGAGGTCGAACAGATAGAGCTAGAAGAAAGGCCATCAGAAGATCAAGCCTCTTATTATGAAGAGTCTTCTACAAATGTTTTTACAGAAATTAGTATTGCAATAATTGAAGATGATGTCTACTCCATTTCAGATTTATTTTCTGAAATTTATGTGGAATATATATGGCATGCATCTCAGGAGTCACATGCAGACACTTTTGCATGCATCATGCATGCATGTCAGGAGAAAAAAAGGGAGTCGCACACATCAGACTCAATTCTGATATTTTCTGAGCACTATTTTTAGAAACAAATTGATATTTTAATTCCTCTCGGGAAAATATCCAATTTCAAAAAAAAAATCATCCAAAACGGAGTCGAGAAAGTGAAGTTATGATTGTTTTAAAATCAACAAAATTTGAACGTTTTTTCGGAAACGGGCATACGTTTTTCAAAATTTCATCCAAAATTTATTTGGATATTATTCATTACAAGAAGATAAAGTGGATATGTGTGGAAATATCAATGATGCATATACTTCATCAGATCCGTGCAAACATCTACATCTTCAAAAAAATCTTCAAAGAGCACAAACTTGCACAGTTGCAAGGTCTTCTTGGAGTGAAGGACATGGCTGCTTAGCAACTGCCTTTTGTTCCTTACCATTTTTTATTTTATGCATTGTAATTTGAGAGGGGGTTTTGTTCCCGTGAGGTTTTCCCTCTTTCCTCGTTTAGTTCAGTGTATCTTTTGTATTTGGGTACCTAACATGGCCTCGTAGTCGGGACTGATTCTTTATTTTCACCACAGTGATGTGCAGGGGGGGTGTTAGAGTTACTTCACACACACCTAGGATTTATTTTTCCTAAGTTTATTCCTTGTTTATTAGTCATAATTAGTCAGTCTCCTATATTTTAAGGGATAATATTCCACCTAGATAATATTCTCTTTCAGTTTACACTTCAATTTGACTAGTTTTTTAAGTTTAGATGTTGCATTGGTTTTTTCACCATGCAACATTGGGATCATCACCGACTGAATACTCTTTGTTCAATCAGTTAACTGAAGACTAGTATACTAGTTAACTCAACTAGGTGGCAATTCACTCTGGTATCTGCGTGGGAGACTAGACTAGGTGGCAGTTTACTCTTGTAACTATTGGTGTGTGTCCAGATCAATCTAGACCACCACTATGGCTCATTAGTTACTTATGTAGCCTATATCGATTGTAAATTATTCACTCTTTGAGTGTGAAATAGGGTTAATGAGAATTCTTCCATTCTTTCTATCTTGCTTCTTCTTTCTTAATTTCTCTCTACAAATGTGTGTAGTATTTTCTAGCTAGATCTATTATGTGCAGGTTCAACACATTTACAGTAATTAATTTCTCCTGAATCAATCAAAATAGGAACAGGTTCATTTATGATCTTACCTTCCACCTCGATCATATTGGACTGGTAGTCTTCTTTTCAATCATTTAAAGCTGCATAGATTCTTCCCATATCTTTGACTGTTGTAGCCTCTTGGATGTTGTGCACAGTATTCACTCTATCTTTTTTGTGTGGGAAATCCTTGTACATGTGATCTTCCTTGCATCCCTAGCGTTGTATTGGTGGTCTTCCCCTTTTTTCCAAGGAATATTCCTTCTTGGAATCTCCCTTAGCATATTTAACTTGATGATTTATATTAGGCTCATTCCTATTGAAGGGAGGTTTGAATCCTTTCCTCCTCTGATTGGAATTCACATTTTTCTTGTCCTTCCAAGATTTTTGTAGGGATTCGCTTCCTTGGCCATGCTCATACAGGTATTTAGATTTTCTGGTGGCCTCAGTCAAGGTCTTGGGTTCATCATACTTGATATTTTCCTTATAAAAGGCTAGCATTCCACTTAGAAATCTCTGTATTTTCACTTCCCCATCACCAATGAACCTGAAAAACTTTAATAATCCCAAGAACTTCTTCTCGGATTCTTCCATAGTCATGCTTCCCAATCAGAGTTCAAAGAACTCTTGCATTTTCTTGTCATAGAAATGGTGTGAGAGGTACTCCTTCTGGAAGTACTTCTTGAAATGCTTCCAAGTGATCCTACTTTCATTAACATGTTCCAATTACTTCAGTTGGTCCCACTACATTACATCTTTCCCATGTAAATGGTAGGTGGAAATCCAAGCTTCCAGGTTGGACGAATAGTTATGCAATTGAAAATATATCCTAAGCCTAAGAAACCATGCTTTGGCATCATCTTCCCTTTCTCTTTAACCCTCAAAGGAAGGTGGCTTGAGCTTCCTCAGCTCTCCTTGCAAGTTATATTCATCCTGTTTCCTTCTTTGGTGTCTGACAGGAGACACCTCTGGACTTCCTATGGGATCTTACGATGCATAAAACTTTCTTTCTGAGTAAGGAGGTGATTGGTGTCCATGAGATCTTCTAGCTATTCTGGAATAACCATCTCTTCCACAATCATCCCTTCTTTCATGGGACCTATCGTATTCCTCTTGTCTTGAGTCTGATCCCTTCTTCATTTGTCTTTACAACTGATTTAATCTTTGCAACACTCGAGCATTTATCTAACTTTTCTCTCTCATCAGTCTCTCATTGTCTTCTTTGTAGCTCTGCACTTCCATATTCACGCTTCTTACAATTTATACTAACGTTTCCTACTCTCATTTTCCCTTGCATCCATTGGAATCTGTCTCTTCATTACCAAATATGGTGTTTTGGCCTTCGGCCTCCTTATCATGACTGGAGGCTCCCTCCCTTTCTTCCATTTCCTCAATGCTCATCTTGAGTTGATGTGCTTAAGCCCCTTAATTCTGCAAAATGTGAAAGCGATCATTTTTTTAGAGTTATGCATATGATAAACAAAATTGTCAACAATGCTATAGTTCCTTTTTCTTCTTAATGAAGACCCCCTTCTCTCCTAAGGATGCGCGACTTCCCGGTCAAGGGTATTCAATCCTAAGTTGAATTGTCTCTATGAAACCTTGATGGTTTCTCTCTGTATCTAAACACAAGCCCTTCCATCTTTTCAGGCACAGGTCTGATGGCCCCTGCGACCTTCTCCTTCACCCTTTCGAAAATATCAGAGTTGTCGCTAGATCCTTTTATCTTGGCCCCTCCTTATATGTGACCTTAGGCGGTGACCTCACGTAGATGCACGATTGCAACCACACTCCAAGGTGGTTTTGAACCAAACTACTTTTAGCCTCGCAATTCACCTCGAGCCATCAAGTGTCCTTTTGCCAAAACTATGGTCTCAATTGCAGCCCACCCTCGAATTTGTAAGGCCCGAGCACCTCCTATCCCCATAATGCGAGGTGACTGTTGATATCACAATCTTGATGGTGCTTCTAAAATGACAGCCAAGATCTACCTCTTGGGAACCAAGAATTCCGATTTACCTCTCCCAAATTGACGGTTGTGGTCATTTCAGAATTCCATACTTAGTTATTCTCAAGTCTAAAAATTTACTTCCCTCGAAATACACAGGATTCTGCCACGTGTCATTTTGAATCGGACGATGGGGAATTACTTCGAATGATCTGATGATCGTTGTTTACTTCGGTTCCTTACCCGAAATCCACAGCTTCACGCCACTTATTCTCCTGATCTGATGGTTCAGTTCTACTTCAGATGATCCGACATTCGACATGTACTTCGGTTCCTTACCCAGAATCCATAGCTTCATGCCACCTGTTCTTCTGATCTAATGTTTCAAGCCTACTTCGAACGTTATGATAGTCGACATTTACTTTGGTTCTATGGCTCTCCGGGCTTTGGGAGTTTCAACTCTCAACTAAAAAATATCAAAGTAATTTCTCTGGAGTCCACGATATGTCGCCACGTAAGGAAATACTATAAGCGAACCTGTGGTCCAATCAGGAGGGTGACACATGTCATGTCCTATCTGGCATTTCAATCATCCGCATGCTCAAAACTTACTAACACATGGTGCACATCCCATGTGTCCACATCATCCCCTATGAAATCTGCAAGCCACATCACTTCAGAAATTCTGAGGTCCACATCACCTCCTGGTGACGCAATCGTGCCCCACCACTTTGGCTCTTTGAGCTTCGGGACTTTGGGAGTTTCCACACTAGCACACTTCCAATTATCTCGAAATCTGATTTCCAGAACTGGCCAAACTGTCGCCATGTGTTTCCCTTATCGAAAAACCCATAGTAACCCCAGACTCTGGGACTCCAAAAGTTACCACTGCAAGGATCAATGGATGACATTCCTTTGGGCCTTCCGACTTCAGAAAACTAAAACCTCAAATTTTTCCTAAATTTTTTTATCCGAAGCTTGTGATCTACTGACGTGTGTCTCCCATGGATTGACGACTACAATTTCTTTGGGTCTTTGGATTTCAGAAATATCAACTTTCAAACTTAGCTTTTCCACGAAGTGCACGGATTTCTTCTACGTGTCCTCTTGAATTAGATGACTGATATTCACTTTATCTCTCAGGTGTTTGGAAATCTCAATTCTCAACTTCTTCTCACTCACTCTTTCCTGGAGTGCTTTCACCCAGAGCATACGATCAGTTGACATGTGTCAACCTATGGATTGATGGTCCCCAACTATTTCGTCTATTCGAAGTTTCGATGATCGAGCACTAGCACGTCACATCCGTGCATACCTTTCAATTTGTAGGGGCATGCATCAATGGTTTGGAGTATCCTACTTTTCACCCCACAATTCTCCTGATGATGACACGTAACCCCTTGGTGAAACTGTGGTTTGGATTGCGGGATCGCCTTGGGAAATTATCTCTCATGCAACTTGATTCCCCACAATATATTTTGTCTGTTGATATCACTCTCCAATGGGATCTGATGGTTGTGACTTTATCCCTTTCTTCCTTTTCAT
Organism: Picea engelmannii; assembly: GCA_009831015.1. NCBI lineage: Eukaryota > Viridiplantae > Streptophyta > Pinopsida > Pinales > Pinaceae > Picea > Picea engelmannii. The sequence continues at coordinate 361,622 of ML785408.1, forward strand.
CAGATGACCCTTGTTCACCTGTCCTCTAATCCAATGATCCTAGATCTCTCCTGATCCTACAGTGGTGATCGATATTTCATTCGAAGGGAGACGGTCAAAATCCTTCAAACCCCTTACAATGGATCTCTAACAATCTAACTCCTTTGTATATTCTACAACTCCATTCCTCCTAATATTTTCAACTTCATGGCCAGAGTTTGATATTAACCCTGAGACATTGACTGACAGACCTAGCCCATACCAGCCTGGTGTTTCAACCAGAATATCTGATACCAATCTGTAACATCTCCAACCACCGACAGGCTGGGGCATGCTACCTTCAAGTCCACCCTTGGAATTTTTACTCTTAACGATACCTTCTTTATTTAATAAGAATGCATAACATACAATATTTAACGACATGCACTACAATGTCCAACACACATGCATAATCTAGGATTTAGTTAAACAATAATTAAAATACATAGCGGAATACATTCATACACAGATAATAATATCAAAACAGAGAGAACTTATATTTATAAAAATGCGACACCAACTGGATGCAGACCAAGGACGGTCCACCCAACTGTAGACACCACTGCTCCAAATCTCAACAACAGTGTCACGCCCAAGCCAGGGATATGAATCATCAAGGATGGTTCCATGGTGTAATTGGGTTCCGAAACCAGATAGCTCTCAATATCTCATAGGTTTCCCAACACCCACCACAATCCAAGTACCCAACTCTCTTCTACCCAGCTTGCACTACCCAAGAGAATGGACCTCCACCATTCTCTGCCACGCAGTCTCTCAGGTAGTCCTTCTCCTTTTTCCAGGGCCTCCAACACAACTGGTCCAAAATATCAATGTTGGAACTCTCAAGAATCATAGTTGTGAGGAAAACACGACACAATCCAATTCATCTCAGACATGTAGGCCCCAAGTCATGGCTGGATTGCACCAGTGAGAATTACAACAAACTATCTCGTGTCTAATTCTTAGTAGTTCCTTTTTCTTTTCCAAGCTAAGATGAAGGTGAGGATGGATCAATGTATGGGTAAGTGAATGCATGGAACAAAGTGAGGGAAATAATGGTACGAAATTCAGAAGGGAATGAGTGGACGAGCCAACGACCAATGACCATCGACCAATGACCAACCCCATCGACCAATGATAAACCCCACAATCAAACTAAGGATGGGTTTAAGTATCTCTTGTGGGGAATCAAGAACCTCTAGGTATTCCCCAAGAAGCTCATGTAACCGATCCCCTTCCTTATACAAAAATGGTAATTAAAATAGGAAATAAATATTTATCCCCTCAAGCCCCCTCTCTTGTGGAATCATAGCGCCTTATAACTCTAGTCCTTGTTCGTCTAGCTGCCAATGATTGTCTTATTATTAACGATGATCCAAAAATTACATTTCTTGGGCATACTATCCCTTTAATAATTGTTTGGGCATTCAGGCCTCTCAACATTGTAACAATACATTACTTAAAATGGGGCTTCAAAACCCAGGGTGTTACAACAAACAACTACGTCAAGAAACTGACGGTGGTCACACATGGAGGATATCTGTTGTTGGAAAAGATCATCTCAATAGACATAGAGCTCATCATATACATCACAGGGCTTCCATCACAGGGCATCGATCCCACATAGTTCCTCAAGGAAAAAACAAAGGAGAAATCACTATCTGAAGAGATGAAGAATAAATATGGCACCGAAAGCGGGTCGAGCGGAATCATTATCAGGCGTATTAGTGACGTCGTGACAAGAATGGACACAAAAATTATGGCATGCAAGTTTCTAATTAAATTCCGCAAGGAGGAAGTATTATTCAGGGTCATCACACCTGCAACACAGTGTGTCGAGGGCACCACACTCAGTTGGACTCCTTATTTGTTGAATTTGTTCCTAGATGACTGCAAGGATGCGCAGGATCTGAGGAAAAAATTTCATTATTCATGGCTACTCATCCTGATAGTCGTGATGGGATGGAAGGAGCCTAAGTACTCATTCTTTGCCACTAAACCCAAGCCCTTCCATGGAGTGCAATACTTATCGCTTGGATCTTCTTCGGACGCTAAGAATAGGAAAGTGAATTCAACTATATTCAAAGGATATCTCTGCGACATATAGAAAACCATCACCAACACCTGGAGGGTAACATTGGAAGTTGTTGCACACTATCAGGGCATATCCAAATTCAAATCCACTAGACATGTGATGTGGATCCAATCTCGAAAGGACCCCGGTAATCAATGGCTACAACTTCGCTACTTCATCATGGAGGGGGACATACAAATGGCCATTAAGGATTGGGAAGATGAATGGAGGATTCTAGTCGTCACTCAAGAAATACCCATAGTGATAGAGGAGGAGGAGGTAAGACAGAGACACACACATTCTCAGATGGTAGGGCAGGAACATACACAGCCCAAGAAAGTAATGGTGCCTAAGAAACCAAGGACAGGTCAGAACAAGGCACATCATAAGAAAGGGGGGACATCCAAGATAGGAGTCCAAACAAGGAAGAAAAACAACACACATGAGCCATAGGTACAAAAGAAACAGGCTAAGGAAACACAAGGAACTACATCAAGTGCTACTCCACAAGAGAAAGGCTAGACTAAGTGGCTAGTCACCCAGATGAGAGGTGCACGCAAGAAGTTGAAGGAACATAGAACACCCTAGAATACATGATCACGGAGGATGATGTAGACATGGTGGATCAAATGATCTAGGATCGCACACTCGATGATTTCGAGAATGTTGTGCACTAAAGGGACATAATTGAGGAAGAGTTGGCACACATATGACAAATCCTCGTGCATCTTGGGGAAGCATAGACAAGTGATAGTGGTGTAGAAATGGGTCCGTCAGCATCACAGATAGGAGGTGAAGTTGGATCAAGTAGTTAGGATAGGATCCAGATGACAACACAACCAATTTCAATTTTTCACATCACACCCAGCATGTTGTGCATGGACTAAATCATGGGGTAGACAACCCTAAAGGGATTAGCTCAACTACAATTGGTATTGACATGGATACCAACCAAGGCCTTGTATAAACTACAAGTCAGCGTTAGATAAGAGGTATAGTCTCACGCATGCACATATGCTGTGGAATTACAGTAGAAAAAAGATAATCAGGATGAGATTGAATTGATACTCAAGTAGTCTAAGCTCGATACCAAAGAAGAGAAGGATTGTGTGAATGGGAAAGAGAAGAAGGTGGTCGTACCCTACAAGAAAATACCAAAGAATGCACAGACGACCGAACTCACGGCGACAGAGAAGATTGATCATATTGTGCAGACAATCGCTCAATACCAACATGAGATCAAGCATCTCCGGGAGAATATCACACCTACCACTCCACCAGTGGTGACGGAGAAAAGGAAACACGATGCAACAAACCAGATAAAAGAGATAGAATGACAATTCCATGTGGTGACTAACTTGTTCGAGAAAGAAACACATCTCTAGACGAAGCTAGAAGAGGATTAGAAAGTCCAACAGTGGGACTAGGAAGGAGAAAGGATAAGTGTAGCTATTCAGGACCTCAAGTAGAGGCATAAAACAATTTCGATCACGGAGCGTTTCAAAGGGGCACAAGACATGAAGAAATTGCAAGAACAACTCATAACTATGTAGACATAGAAAAAGTGGTGCTAGGATCAAATGGAACCTCTCCAAGAATGAGTAGTAGAGATCATTGCACAGGCAGAGGAAGACAAAACATATATGGAAAAAAACCAGATAGAATGTGCAATAATGGTCAATGACGAGATTGCAGTGTAGATATTGGAAGCACTCAAGGAGAAGACCGCGTAGGCCCAAACACAAGAAATAGAACTCATGGAGAAGTTCCAAGAGATCACAAGGGAGATCGATGAAGCAAAAAGGGGTTAGGTGGCTTGGGACGAGCCACATATCAATTTTGGGGGCCTATTGTAAGAAGGAAAAATCAGAAAGAAAGGTTATTTTGGGAAGAAAGGTATGCATGAGAAAAGTGACAGTTGGAAGGAAGAGCAGCACGCACGCATGCATGGAAGACCTAATGACATTAGGGTTAGGGTTTTTGTAATACATTGTAATGGTTCATGAGCCATAAACGTATATATATAGATACCTAGGAGGTATAGGAAGGAGAGAGTGGTTCAGTATGGATGGTTTTTTAGGGAGAGTCATGTTTTGATAGGGATTTACTCGCATGAAAAGAAGTAACTAGTTTGTAAGACTTCGTCATATGACCCAATTTTTTAATTTGTTGAGTTGTAGAGAGTTAGAAGGGTATATATTGAGGGTTAGATCATAGGCTGAGGAGCCTAGTGTGATCTAGTTTGCCTCATAATAGATCTCAACCCGACTGAGAATGAGTTGTAAAGTGCATGGTGTTGTATTTTTGGAACTATCATAATAGAAGAGTTGAGAGCCAGATATTTGTGCACATATCTCGGGGGGGTGAACCATGGTAAAACCTGTGTTATGTGATTGAATGCTTGTGTCTATTTTACTGTTTATAAGTGTATGATAGAATGTTGTATGAATGAATGAATGAATCTGATTACTTTACATTCATAAATGAGAATACCAGTACATTTCTTAATAAGTAAATAGAACTCTTAGAGCATACTTTAGAGATATCCATTCAGCCCTGGAATGCAAGCACTTGATTATTGTAGACACCCATTAAGACTATTTCGGGTGAGACTGCATAGTTCACATTGTGTATTGGGTTGCCTTATGGTTTACCAGGAGGGACGATAGTTTTAGAGGCTTTGTTGGAACCCTAGTAGACATCAACCTGGGTCAATCATGTTAAAGGCATAACTCAGAGAAACTAACCCAACAATTTTCATTCCCAAATGAAATTGATCCATATATTTCCTTCTTCAATGTCAGAAACCTATATTTATAACCTATCATATGCTTTGAGCATCCCCTTTCAACATACAATCCACGTTTCTTTCATTGAGATTGTAGAGAAAGATTGCATTCTTCAATGTTGAATTGATCCTTCTTTCTTATCCATATACTTTGTGGTTCTTTATTATGATTGTTGATATTTTTCTTTGGTTCCCTTGGAGGAACAATGAGTCTGAAATATCTAGCCATATGTCCAAAGTTGTTTCACATGTAGCATTCTACCTCATAACTTAATGATCCAAATCTGTTGTAGCTTCTATTTTTTACTTCATGAGATCTTCTTGGATAACTATTTATAGTATAACCATCATCATTGCTTATGTTCTTTGTATTTTCTCTACAATTCATAGTTTTGTGCCAAAATTTATGACATGAATAACATCAACCAAGATAAATAGGTTGATACCTGGTAGTAAGAGATCTTCTAAACATTGTTTCTCTTGTGAATCGTTCTTCTTCTTGAGGTGTTTCTATAGCTGGCTACTATTGATACAGATTTCTAAATCTTCTAAGTGGTGCAGTGTCTCTGTAATATTCCTCTTGATTTTTCCTATCTTCTTCTTTTGAGGGACCTCTGACAACTTCTACATAGTTTATTGGTTCTACTTATTGCTCTTTCATTTTAGAGCTTGAACCTTTATCTATCTGCATATGATTGTATCCTAATCCGCATATATCATAGTAAGGTATTTGACCATTAATGATATTATCCAATATCCATGTGTTGTTTTGTTGCATATGCTTCTTCTGAAGATCTTTTCTTAGAATGACCATCTTCTCTTATAACTTTTCAATGAACTTGTCCTTTTCATATAACTTTCCCCTTAGTGCTTATTTAATCCTCTTATTTTCTTCTTCCTATAGTTTTAGCTTCATGATTTTCTACTTGACTTCTTTGGAGTTATGAGATTCTTCTTTATTCATTAGTTCTTCCTAGAGTGACTTCTTATTCTTCTTTTCTCTTGTAATAACTTCTATGGCACTCAACAATTCTTCTTTGTAATTGACTCATGCCTCTTCATATTATTCTTTGTATCCTTCTTCATCAGAGTCTTATATTTCCATGAATAATACCCTTTTTGTATCATTGTCCCCGACTTCATCTTCATTTGATGAGGAACTGCCTTCCTTGGTGCAAAGGCTTTTCTTGAAAAAATCCTTTTTATTTCTTCTACCCTTTTGAATTTGCTTTTTATTTTTAGGGTCATCTTCTTCTTCATTTCCTTTCTTTTTATTATAAGGACATTTATTAGCAAAATTACCATCACCATCATAATTAAAAAATTCAATGGAATCTTACCTTTGTATTTTTTGGTTCCCATTTTCAACCTTCTGACGAAGTTAGCCACTTCTTTATCTTCCTCTGAATCATTGTTGCAGCTACAATATGAATTTTCCTTCTATTTATATTTCTTCTTTATCTTCTTTGATGCCTTGAATGTTGCTTCCTTCATCACTGGATTGTCTTTCTCTTTCCTCATCTTATAGGATGTGAGTATCTTATGCATCTCATCCATGCTCAAGGTGTCTAAATCTACTCTCTCTTCTAGGGATGAAATCTTTGGATCATATATCATAGGTAGAGACCTTAATACCTTTTGAACAATGATTGTTTCCTTCATTTATTATCCCTTTGACTGTCTCATGAACTCATACAAAGTAGGAGGCAATGTTTTCATCTTCTTTCATCTTCAATTGTTCGAACTTGACTCTAAATGTTTCAAGTTTGGCTCCTTTAACTTTGGAATCGCCTTTGTAGATATTCTTCAGTTTGTCCCAGATTTATTTTGGGGATTTACAGTGCATAACCTTGGTGTATATCGATTTAGTTAAACCACTCAGGATGGCATTTTTCACTCTATAATCATTGTATTCAAGTTTATTTCCATCCTTATCCATCGGGGGAGTGGTTGGTTCTTTATATCCATCTACTACTTCTCTTCAAACATAGAATCCTTGTGCATGTACATATGTTTTCAATCGTCTTCTCCATAAGTAGTAGTTCTGAAAGTTGAACTTTGGTACCCCAATCATAGTGTAGTCCATGATCTCCTTCAAGTGGTTAGACTTCTTTCTGAAGGACTTGCTCTAATACCAATTGTTGGATTACTAACAGGAGGGGTGAATCAGTAATGAGAAATTATATTAATTCTAACCACAGTTTATTATTCAACATTATTTAGCAGTTTATCATTAGCATTCAATCTATCGTCAACAATATAATCATAAACAACATCACATCACAATAGATACACAATACACCATATTTTATGTGGAAACCCAAACAAGAGAAAACCACTTAATTATTTTCTTATATATCAAAAGAATACATTAATTAGAAGAACCAACTTTCAATTCTCCAGCTACAACTAGAAGGAGGCTCCAACCCCCTGTTCACAGTATCCAACCTGAAGGAAGCAACAACTCCCTGAATTCTCTAGCTCCAACTAGAAGGAGGATACAACCCCCTAGCATTTCCCCATCCAATCACCCTGTAATATAAATGTAGACCAATTGTCGCTATCACAAACTATGCCACTGTCACTCCCACTATCACTGTCATTGTCTTTGTCACATCAACCTATATATTCTCATCAATAAACTAAACATGTACCATACCATGCATAAAGTGTATACCAATGTACATACTATGTCATGAATCAATCATGAACCAAAACATACATCAACAATGAATAATGAATCATGAACTAGAGCATCAACCATGTACAACCTGTGTCATATATCATATCATCAACCATATGCAAATATGTACCATATCATCAATGAAGTATCTCAAAGAACTAATCCATTCCCCTCATGCATATTCCACCATATAAAACAAATATCCCTACACCATATAAAATCAACTCAAAGATAGGAACCATAAGAACCATGTCATGTGTTGAACCATATACAAGAGTGCTCCTCACTCTACCAAGAAACCAAGATATACCATACCCAAATACCAAATCTAACCTTACCAAGTATGCCTCAAGTATACACCATATCATGACAATAAGTAACCATCAAAACAAGTATACAACCATACCAATACATATGTAGTTGATTTGAAAATATGAGATGTTGACCTGTAGACTTCCATTAGACTTTTAGGGACCTGGTACCAACATCTACTCAAACCTTCATTATCTTTTCAAAGATATGATACCTTTTATTATACAGCCCATGGATATCCACACTTTCCTTCACTACATCCCACATACATCTGCACCCTGCAACCCTCGAATACCTTAGAAACTAGGGTTTGTTGCAACCCCAATACTTTATCCTTCAACCTTCCTTTTATACCTCAGAAATATGCCATCACAACCTTAGACAAGATCACTACATGACATGAAAGATAATAAATGAATATGTTTGTAAGTCTACTTTTGAATGAATCCTTGAGGTGCTTATATACTTGTTCTAGATAACATATCTCCTTAATTTAGGGCTTCTAGTATTTTCTTGTTATAACAAATTTACCCCTTTGACAAAGACTTATAACAAACTAGGTGATTCGTGTCCACTCTTCAAGGCTTCCAACATTACAAGGCCATATCTCCTTAACCTTGAGGAACCACTTGGAATTCCTCATATCATCGAAAATGACACAATGAGTATTATCCATTTATGAGGATCTTTCCTACATTCAAACTATCCTTTATACCCATATTATTCCTTCAACTTTGGGTGCCAAAACCATACCGTCAGGGCTACCAGAATTCTTCAAGGGTTGACATCAATCTCTAAGATCACTCTTCAAGGGTTGAAATCAATGACAACCAACTGTCCAAACAAATTTTCCAACAGGGGAATATAACTTTTCCATTTGGAAGGAGCGTATATTATTTCCATTGGAGGAATATGGAATCAAATGAATTTGCAGAGAAAAATATCGGTGTTCTAGTGGATGCACAACAAGTAGAATCTCATAAAAATAATGATGCCAACGAAAGGACTATCATTATGGATGGGGTCAAGGACAACATATTCCCTCACCTTTCATGATTTGATACAACTAGAAAGATGTGGGAAGCCATCATTAAACTATACCAAAATTTGAATCTTAACAGAAAAATGGTTTTCAAGGAGAAACTTAGGAATACCAAGATGGGAGGGGGAAATCGTTTCCTCCTACCTCACCAAACTTAGACAAGTGAATTATGAATTGGCAGTTATAGGAGAAAAAATAGATGACACTGAAATTCCAAATGTACTACAGTGGGATGAGGGACTATTACCTTTCATAGGGAGTCAAGAAAGTCATTTAGATTTACAAACGTTTTGTACGTACCAAGGATAACCTAGAAATTTATATCAATTTTAGTGCTTCAGGAAAAGGGGTATGATGTGTCTTTTAGAGGACCTAAAGTGTAAATTAATCCCATGGGCTTGAAGCAGTCCAATATGATAGGGGTCATTTCATGCAAGTTATACGAGTTTCAATTTGAGTCACCTCAGGAATTGATCAACAACACAAAGGATATGGGAGAATTATGGTATAGAAAGATGGCTCACTTACACCATAGGAAACTTAACATCCTCAAGGAAATAGTGACTAACCTTCCAAAATTGAGCATTGAGCACAGTGACATGTGTAAAGGGTGTGCCTTGGGAAAGTATGCTAAAATAACTTTTCCAAGTAGTGATAGTAGATCGAAGGGCATATCAGATTTAGTGAACTCATATTTATGCAAGCCTATGTCTTCAAAATCCTTGATAGGGTGTCAATATTTTGTCATATCCATGGATGATTTCTCCACTAAAACCTAGATATACTTCATGAGGGCCAAATATGAGGTCTTCAGTCACTTCCAATAGTTTAAGGATCTTGTGGAGAGTGTGAAAGGAAAGAAGATAAGGGTTCTTAGGTTAGATAATGTAGGTGAGTACATAGGGAAATATTTCAAGGAGTTATGTTCTAATGTAGGGATCAAGAAATAATTGACATATCCCCATAACCCTTAGCAGAATGGGGTAGTAGAATGAAAGAACAAGACCATTGTTGGTGTTTCTAGGGCTATGTTGTATGACCAAGATTTTTCCAAGTTTCTATGGGTATAGGCATGCATTACTACAATATACATACAAAACAGGAGTCCTCACAAGGTGTTGGGGATATTGACTCTGAAGAGGCATTTATAGGGAAGGAAGTGGAAGTTGGCCACTTGAGGATCTCTAGTTTCCTAGTATATTTTCATGTTCCCTCTAATAAGAGGACAAATCTTAATTACACTAAAGAGAAGGTAATCTTCATTGGCTATAGAAAAAATTCTAAATCATGTCAGATTTATGTTCTGGGATTGAAGAAGACAATGATAATAAGAGATGTCAAATTCAAGGAGGAGAAGGATTTCACAAAGTCTTATGATGTACCAGAAATAACATGGGATTAAGAGTTGGTAGCACCAAAGAAGGAACAAGAGTCATAGGTACAAGTCATAGGGACAAGTAAAAATATAGGTAAACGTATAGTTACAGGGACTATTACTCAAATTGTGGAGAAGGATGAGGAGAAGAAAGATCCACACACCGAGGTTGTAACTCCTACTGCAGGGAGAAAGAGGAATTAAGAGATTTCTCAGACATTGTAAGATGATTAGGAGCTCATGGATTATCCTAGTATGATCTTCTGGTAGAGCATGCCACCACAATGGTACTAAGGTATATTGCATTGATGAGTGATCTCATTGACAGATATCCTTCTAGTTTTCCAGAGGCATCATAGTAGTAGGTTTGGAGGGATTCCATGGTGGAGGAGTATGAATCCAACATGAAGAATGATGTTTGGGATATGGTTCCAAGACCAAAAGTAAAAAAGGTCCCCGGGGGGGCAGCTCAATTGGCAAGTGCCGTGAAAATGAAGTTCCATGAGGTTTCGAGTTCAATTCCCCCCGACTTACAATGTGTGCCGCGTATGGGACCTCGTGGGCACACCTGGAGGTTATAGTGGTAGCGGTTGGA
>ML785408.1:372665-384616 GCA_009831015.1 Picea engelmannii
AAAGTAAAATCAGTGGTTGGGTCTTGTTGGATCTAAATATCAAGAATGTTGCAGATGGAAACATTGATAAATCCAAGAACAAGTTTGTGTCTAAGGTGTTCTCTCAGAAAGAGGGAGTTGACTATGAGGAGAAGTTTTCCCTGATAGCTAGATATAATTCCATTAGGTCTATGATATCATTAATAGTAGAGATGGGTTGGCATATTCATCATATGGAATTCAAGATGACCTTCCTCAATGGAGTTATTAGGGAGGAAGTGTATATAGAACAAACATAGGGTTTTGAGGCATACATGAGGGAGAATCATGTATCTAGACTAAAGAGAGAATTGTATGGGATCAAGAAGGAACCTAGAGCGTGGTATGAGCACATTGATAGTTACTTGCAGGGCATGGGATTCATGAAGAGTGATGCAAACTCTAACCTATACTATATCATGATAGGTGGAAAATCTCTCATTCTTTCTCTATATGTGGATGATCTATTTTTGACACATTCATAGAGGATTACTGTAGATTGCAAGATGGATCTTGATTCAGAGTTTGATGTGAAGTATTTGGGGTTGATGCACTATTTTCTTGGATTGGAGGTGTGATAGCGAGATGGAAACATTTTCCTGGGACAAGGAAAATACACAATAGAGATCTTGAAGAGGTTTATGATGCAGTACTTTCAGCCAATGTCTACACCCATGGTTATGAATTGGAAGATGATATATGCTTCCAAGAAAGATGTAGTGGACCCTACCTTATACTGGTAGTTGATAGGATCTCTCATATATCTGGTTAACGCTAGGATAAAAAAAAATGCTATAAATAATCTCAGTCAATTCATGGTGGAACCAAGGAGAGAACATTTGAAAACAACGAAACATATATTGATGTACCTATGTGTAACAAATGAGTATGGTTTGAGGTATGCTCAGGGAGATGGAACAAATTTGGTGGGATACATAGATGTAGATTGGATAGGAAATGCAGTGGATGGGAAAAGGACTTCAGGGTGTTGTTTTAGCTTGGGATTGAGGGTTGTCTCTTGATTCAACAAGAATAAAAAGTCTATTTCATTGTGTTCTGTGGAAACAGAATACATGGTAGCGAGAATGGTAGCATGTGAGGCCATATGGATTCGAAAATTGGTAGTGGAATTGTTCGTTAAGCAGTTAGAACCTACCATCATACACTGTGATAATTAGAGTGGCATACAAATATTTGAGAATCCTTTATTTCATCATAGGTTGAAGCACATCAACATTAGGTATCAGTTTATCAAATATTGTGTATAATAGGGTGAAGTCCAGTTACAATATGTGCCTACAGATGAGTAGGTGGAAGATATTATCACTAAGGCCTTGATGAAATGCAAGTTTGTCTACTTCAGGGATAAGATGGGAGTAGTGGAAAACACCTTCCTCATTAAGAGGGAGGGTAAAAATATTGTAAGAAGGAAAGGTATCTTGGATTAGACAAAGTCTCATGCAAGCCAAAGACACATGATTTAATGTATCTCCAAGTCATTTATAAATTAACTACTTGTTAAGTTAACCAAATTTTATAAGTTAAACACTTGTGAAATTAACCACTTATTAAGCTAACCACTTATTAAGCTAACCAGTTGTTATATATTTATAAGAAAGAGGGAAGGCTTGAGGAGATTCATTGAGTTGGTGAGTGACACCAAGAGGGTTCTACTGCAGTTTGAAAATAAAGAGGGTTTCTTCAAGGGTTAGAGAGGCTGAGTTGGATATAGGAAGGTGTCAACCTTCATTTCTAGGAAGTTGTGAGACTAGGAAAGCAAGAGGGTTCACGTCCCTTAAGTTGTTTGGACCTAATATTCTATTGGGGGGAGAGTTTCAATTATGTGGAGGTTGTGATGGTTTTATTAGCTACATATAGGCAAGAGACAAGTGTGGATGGCTGAGTAGAGGTTGTTGTAGCAACCAATAGGGAGATAGGGTCAGGCTACAACCTACCAAAACCATACATATCCAAATCATGGGGATGTTAAGAATCCACAACAACATGTTAATCCATAGGTAGTTGATCCATGAGGTAGAGAAGAATGATATTTATCTACGGAGGCCGAAATATTGACCTAGATTCACCCATATTCAAGGATTAATATTTATTAGATGATATTTCCAGGTTTGGAATCATTGTACTTATTTTCTATAACTGTTGAATCATATTAATAAAACCCTCTTTGTTGGTTTTCCCTGGAGTTGGGGTTTCCAAGGAAAATATGGTGTTAATATTTTTTGTGTGATTGGTTTTTGATTTTTCCATTTTTCTTGCAAGATTTATTTACTCAAAAATATTTATGTTTCATAGTTAAAAATCAAATCTTTGTATTGTTGTTTTGTTTCTAGGTATAAAAATTATTGGATGCAGAAACTAGTTTGCCGAGTTTAAGAAAAATAACACCTACCATATCCAAGACCATTTCCCCTACAATTTTCTCAACTTTCCATGCAACAAAACAAATTGTTATCATATCATAACAATTTTGAATTATTAAGTTCTCAATTTTGTTTATACAGGAAAATAAATACTCACACGCATGATATTTTTCTCATAATATTTGGCTCTTTAATATATATATATTAGTATTCCTTATGTTCTTACATCATTTCAATATCCCATACCACTCTACCTACAATCTCCTCAACTTTCCATGCAACCAAACAAGATTGTTAGAACTCATTCACATCTTCAGTAGTTCATGAAATGATCTCAGAATTTTAATTTACCAGCAATTCAATCATTTCCAACCATTTTTCACATTAAAAATGGAATTCAACCATTCCTCATATTATTAATAATGAAACTATCATTCATTGTACAATCATTATCAACACACCCAATTTTTCATAATGCAATCAAACTTTACCAATAAACAAAATCAATGTGTCAATAATCATGGCCACATCTACACAATGCATTTTTGCATTGAATCTATAATAACCATATGTTCATGTCATGTATTCCACCATGTGAATTGGAAGGTATGGCCTATGCCTCAATAAATCATCCAAACTCTTCCCCACTTACTTCCCCGATTATTTGGATACCTTCCTATTCAACAAAAACACAACACTAGGAATATAATGCTCTTAGTGTTCCCTCGTGTCAACAAAGAGGTTGTAGTCCAAACATCTATTATATACATGAAATCCATTATGCACTTGGATGGAACTATAACCTTTCCATATTAAATCTCATCATGGCCTCATACATCACCATCTCTAGTGGAATTAATTTCTACACCATGATTAATTTCTCCTGAGTTAAATTGTCATGATCTCATAACCAACATAACACAATATGTAATTAAATTTCCCATAAATGCATTCAAGAAAAAAACAATATTTTCATACTCAATCCCTCCAACCTTTACATCAATTCAAAGATTGAGATTTGACTAAGGAAATTGTTTCCTCAATTCCCTTCCTCATTTATACATCATAACAACCCCGAATGCATACCTGCATGGTTGTTATTAATTTACTTGATGCTACCTAATAAACTAGTACTTTGTAGAACCTTAGAGGCTCTCTTCACTAACCTCTTGATCAACATCTCTACCATCCTCATTTTTCTTCATATGGATGGATACCATAAGCATAAATATGATCATGCTATAATTTTTTTCCCTAGATACACAATCCATCATTAGTCATACTCAAATATCATGACATCATTATTCACACACAGCGATAGACCATTCTCAGTCTACAAGAATGCCACAAGCATGTTAAGGCATGTATACATGAACAAATGCACATCAACATGCATTAAGAAATAATTTTATCATGCATATTTCATGTACGTGCATTCTATATTTATTATATGCATCATGCATCAATTTTATCATGCACTCCAATGCATATCTATTGCATATTTAATTCAATTATTTGGTTTTTGTTGTATATGGTTGTCCAATAATTTCTATAGAAACCTTCTTCCCTGTGCATGACCATTCTACTCAATTGTGCATGACTGGACCCTATTATGAACCTGTTATCTAGGCCCCACTTGGCCATTTTACATTTCCAGTCACTAGATCCACTAGTACCGCCATCTCACAACTGCTTTAGTTATGTAGAGAAAACATGTCCCAACATATTTTGGCTATAATTATCAATATCCATAGTGTTGTAACATGAACTATTCCAACTGAATATTATCACTGCAATTTAATTAACCATTTCCCATTTGATTGACAAAACTAGTCTTCAAATATCATTATCATTGATTGACATTTAAACATTTTGAAATATTTCTTATATTTCATTTTTCTGATAATATTTTCCATCCATCGCTTTGCTCAATTTAAATACATATCTGTTGAGTGCTCAACACACCCTAAAATCCTTATGAAATTTTATCACTTTTTGGGTACCTCTTATTTTCTTTTACTATCTAAATTGATTTCACTTTTGGGAATGGTTTATATTTGTTTTTTTCATGCCTCTTATCAATCAAGTCAGGTTTGTTTGAACTTATGAAACATCGTGTCTAAAATAACTTGACATCCGAACTAAGAATCTACAGCTAATATTGCACCGAATGCGCTTATGTTCGGCATCAGAAAAATTCAAGAAGGTAAGGTGGCCACACATTTAAAATAGTCGTTGAGTGTCGATGCAACATCGACATCCGTAGAAGGTGGATTTGGTTTGCTTGAGTTATTCTCCACGAAGTTTCAAGAGACAGTCGATCCCCATTGGCATCGACAAAATATGGGAAGGATAGACATTAACAAAGGCCATAAAGAAATCACCGATAGCCAATGACCGATGCGCTTTATCAGGGTCGGGAAAATCTATAAAGATTAAAAATATCATTTTGTCTGTGAAACATATCGTCGATCTATGATCCCCAATACACTATCAGAATTGTTACTCTTTCGAGAGAGTCGATCCAAGAGCACGTGGGTAGGTTTATCGGTGATCGTCGATCCTTGATACTTTTCGGTGTTGGAAAGATAGGATCGGGTTTTAGAACGTATAGCTTAAATAAAGTCCCAACTCCGATTAACATGAGTAAATGAAGATGCCAATCTCAAGTGCCACATGTATTTATCACGTAAGGGTGTCATATGGCCTTGTGTTGTCACGAGTCATATTAAGGTCCCCTAGGTCCTAGTCACCTCCTAGTCATCTTTTCCATGTCAGATCTATACGACAAGATCGATTTGCGTCAGATATTTTGCAAGAAGATATCAACAAAAAGTGTTCAAAGAAGAATACCAACCCCTGACTCACCAACTGGACGAGCAAGATGATGTGATGTTTTCAGCATAAGATACGATCGGATTCCGACATTTAATAAATCTGTTTATACTTCATCCCTTATTTTTTGCTACCTCGTGTGTTGATTGAACAACAACAATTTAAAATATCCTATATTCCATGTTACAACCCGCACCCATTTCGTCAACCCATGATCCAATTTAATTTTAAATGTCTCTAAAGATCTAGCGACATATTTAATAAAACTACACTCCTAACCCGAATTGAATGGATGATGCAACAAGGTAAGTTCATCCCTTTTTAAATCTCTAGAACAGTTTTGAACAATTTCATTCTGTGCACAAATTTGAATTCCAAAGCATCTGAGAAATCAAGGAAAGTGTCTCAATACTCCGTTGATCCCAAAATTATCAAAACCGGGTTAAACAAGCTACAAAGGTATGTGTTAAAGTTTTTCGATTCAACAGTCGTGATTTATATATACATATGATTTCTTACATGGTCTCTAAACTATGTTCTAACTATCGGTAAAATTCCACTGAGAAATCCAATCACCAGACGCTCACCGAGAGAACTCAAGCTAAAGGAAGATGAGACAAGTGAAGGTTCTTCTCCTGGTACGGCGAGTCAGCTGGAATAAACTCTCAGGGCAGAGTTGGTCATAAAAGCCTCAACAAAGAAATATTTTGTCCAGCCTCCGGTCTTCGGTGATACAAAATTAGGCACCAGATCCAAAGTAATTATCCCACAGTGGGGGGACCTTTCAACAGAATCAACTGGGAGGATTACCCAGAGTATATCCCACACAACGACCTAAATGTAAGGGCGCTCAATGACCAGGTGTTCCCAAAAATCCGAAGGTCATATTTTCACATGGTAGCCAATAGAACCCTAGTTCTCCCTTACATATAAGTTTTGAAATAGCTAATCAATGACACAGACACGCATAAGTGATTGATCAATGATGAGAATGGTGGGTGTGTTAGATTTTTCCTCCTGATAGAAGTGCAGAAGTACTACAAACACATAGACCCAAAGCAACGGCTAAACACATACTTCATGGTAAGGTTCTATGAATTCCATGACACCATTCAGTTTATGGCCTCATGGTGGAAGGAGGAAAAGAAGTTTACCAACCAGAGAAATGGCTGGTGTGGGATGGTTAACTTGAGGGATCCATACATCTATTTGATGGCTCTCATCTGCCAACTATATGGAGAGAAGGATTGCTCTAGGTTTTAGGAAGCATGGATGAACTTGGCCTACACAGTGGTGATCTCCAGAAGCAGCTTCAACTGGAGAGCGATAATTTCCAAACAATTGATCATATATGTATAGCAGGATCAGACACCGAAATAAGGGGGAAAACCCACTTTCCACATGGCCTCTTACGTTCTCAATGTCATCTATGCAAGAAATGTCTTCGCTGACATGAATTTGATCTTGCATGTTGTGGAGCTCCCAGTCCATGTTTGTTTCATCATACTATGGGCGAACAGGTATAAAATCTCCTACACACTCATATGAGATGAATTCATCACTTGTATTCATTTTATTATATTTAAGAAGGAATGACCAATATTATCCGCAACAACCAAGAAAATGGTAGCGAAGGTAGGAGACTGGTATTTGGATGAATTCTCAACCTATATCAGGGTGTTTGGGGCCACCAGAGCACCACATCTAGTCCCCACTCATGTCCCATACCAACTCATTGTAGGAGAAATGTGTTATCATAGCATCCTACAAGGTTATAATACCACACTAGTCATGGACAAAAAATGTTCCTTCATACCCTATGGTTTCCATGTGGGTTTTTTTCTAGTAAAGGACACGTCTCAAGAGAAACAAGAAGGGTTGAGCCAACTTGAATTCAGGTTCTCGAGAGGATAATTCCGCAAGCATGATGCTAAAGGCCTAGTCCTCCAACATGCTTCACAAGTATCATCACGTTGGCCATACGTGCATGATAAATTTAAGGATGAAATTTTCATAGAATGTGCTCAAGACTGGGAGGAGGTAGTACAAAGGATGGCCAAACCAAATATGACCAGGTTCAAGACCATAAGAATGGAATAACAAGTGGAAACAATATAGAAGTTGACTCAAGAGGCCCTTAGATACAGGGAATAAATCAGAGGGATAGATACTACAAAGGAACAAATAAGGGGATTGCTCTTTCTAGAAGGGGCACATAGAATCATTGAACAATTGCAAAATGACCTTTATCTAATATATATGTCAAGGATTCCCACTGATGACCCAATCAAAATAAGGAGAGATCCAAGTGGCATGGAGCTAATTCAACTTAAAGAAATCACTAGGATAGAAAACCCTGACATTCCACCACCAAAGATCATATCACGAGGGGGATCTTCAACCCAACCTAAGATAGAAAGGACACCTAGAAGGACAAGTGTACCAAATCCGTTGTTGACCTAATAACCATATATGACGATAAGGATAGTTCAAAGGTGTCCTTGGTGACTCCAATATAGATTACAGAGGAAAATGAACCCGAGAGAGCATCTACCCGAGGTCCCGATGCTCTAATTCAGAACCTTCTACAGAGTGAGCATGAGGTTGAAAGTGCCTTAGACACTAAGTTGGTCGATCTTCTGGGAACCTCAATGGAAAACTCGAGGTATGAGATAGGATCGAGCACCCAAAAAGAGGAAATTCCACAATGAGAACTCAACATTTCGACAGTCGATTACCAGGTAAGTACCGAACCTACCCCTAGTTCTTCAGTTTTGGTCGATACCTTACCAGTCGATGAGAAACAAACAAAGGTCGAGCCATCGATACATATGGAAGAGTTTCAAGAACCTGTTAGAAAAATTTCTTGTATAGGGGTGTTTTTCGCGATGGTTTGGCCCTTGGAGTGGCAAATTCAAAGCAATGGATTGAAAAAAACCCACTTCTCCTAAGTTTGGGGTGCAAATGTGCATTCTTTAAGTAGTAGGAAAATATGGGCGGCTAGAATCTGTGTGCCTAGATCTATGGCCAAGATTTTATTATGGAGCCCCCTCGCCATTCTACCTTTAAAGCAGGGGGGGTCCGGAATTATCAACACATATCTCAACGACCTAGATTCGGGCGCCTAGATCTACGGCTGAGAATGGATTTCGGACCCCCCCCCCCACTTTTCTGATTTTAATAAGGGGGGGGGGTCCGGAATGGGCGTCTTAAAGTGGGTCCCCCTCCACCCTTGTCACATCTCTGTTTTCCTTGAGCATCCACCTTCTTTCGTGTGTTTTCCACTCGGTGCCATCCTGACCCATCTCTTTCCCCTTTCCTCACTCCCACCTGTATCCCGTGTTTCGTGCTACTTCCACCTGTATCCTATCCATACCCGTGACATTTCGCATCTGGTGTCACAACCTTCATTTCTTCGCCACCTGGTGCTTCCACCTCAGCACCTCTCATATCACCCTCACAGTGTTTATTCCATCACCCCCCCGTCAGACCCTCATCCACATCTGCCATATGGGTCCCCTCGTAGCATTAGAAGCCAAAGGGATATTGCCACATCCTACAGATGCAGAGTTGACCAAGCCTTGCTTGATCCCGAGAAAGAATTTATTGAGGTAGATGATGGTGGTTGGAAGTCATTTCCTCCATAAATAGAAGACTGGGAAGGGACAAGCGCAGATGCAGACTGTCAGTTCATCCTGACAAAGATCATGTCTGATAGACGACTGCATGGGCAGTATGCCCAATGTCTGTATGTGTCGCCTAGCAGAGAAACCCGCCTATGAGAAGCATTGAATTCATGACATGATCGTGCCTTCAACACCTGAGTCAGTTTCAAGTATATGCAGGCATTTTTTCCATTTTGTTTAGAGTCGATGGTTGATCTAGGCTCCCGATTATAAAGTTTGATGAAGCACTGGTTACTCTGGTTATGTATTGGCACTTGAGACTTCTTGCCTTATGAATGTTAGCTTATTTCCATCTCTTTATTAACACTGTGTTAGAACAACTCGGAATTGGAGGATCCAGTCGAGTTGCATTGTTATAGGATGATGTAGGTTGGATCATTGTAATAGTTGCATTGTTTCTAATCAGTTCTTGTATTTTCTCAGTGCTGAATGATTTGGAATTGGAAGATCAAGTCGAATCACCTTTCAGTTCCTTTGAAACTCTGAACCAAGAGGATCTTGTATTTCACGTTTTTCCTCCTCAAGATGCCACTAGGCCTGATGCCCGAGTCAATCTTGCTCACTCCTCCTACCAAGTCTTCCATCTGCTCATTTTATAATCTACCCACTAATGGAAGTTAGATCAAGACCTCTTCTGTTTTTACATACCAGGCCCAGTTTCTTGAGTTAAAGCGATACCCTCCTGGGTCTCTATCCATTTGACCACCCCATTAAATTATTCATGACATAAACTGATGGGTGTTGGGCTATGCTTCTACCGCAATCCAGGAGTGACTTCTAACACTAACATTTCTGGCGTCGTTGCCGAGGATGAAGTTGAATTTTTCCCTGGGATTAAACGACATTGAGCCTCTGATTCTGAAGGGGAATCAGGCATCAGATCCCTTAAATATTGCTACTGTGAACATGGTGACTCCACTGTGGCGACTCCAAGGTTTCCACATCATTGTTTTAGTTGTGGCTACTTTAGCACGCCTGAAAGCTGACCCAAAGGAGCTTTCTCGAGAAGGTTTCAGCAACTTCTTTCTCAGCCTGAGAAGCTTCCTGGGGTAACAACAACGTTAAGATTTGGCCTTTGATGGTGAACAAGGACCAAGCACATTCAAAGCTATAAATATTTCACCTGGAGACTCCATGATTCAAGGATCAATCAACGACTCCACTGGTTCAATATGGAGAAAATCTTAGCTCAAAGGCTTTCTTTCAGTGACTTTTCCCAGATACTTAGTTTCCCTAATGCACTTCCTGATAGAGACGAATGGGAAAATTTCCTCCCTGAATTTCATGCAAAGAGTTCGGAGGAACTAGTTGAGCATTTACTAGACTTTCATGAAGTTATTCATCGAATTAATATCACGCATGAAGATGTCCAGATTAATTTGTCTACGTATTCATTAAAGGGAGCTTCTCTTGATTGGTGTCGATCTCTTCCCGCTACAAGCATCCATTCTTTGACAGATTTTCATACAACTTTCAATTCATTTTGTAAAGATTACTTTCCATCTGTGTGTTTGTATGAAAACTGTTGTGAGGAGTTTTCTTCGGTTCATGAATCCTCTGTTGGCCCTGAAGACCATGTTTATGATGAATATTTTATTGTGGAAGAAATCATTTGCTATGAAAATATAGAGGTGTTGAATGATATTAATTTTGTTAGCCCTAGAACATAAGCATCTAACATCATTTCAGATGCATCTGTTCTTTTAGATGTTCATAAAGATCAACATGTCTCTTGTGAAAATTATGAGTTTATAGAGCAGATGTGGTCTATAGTAGATGGATCACCTAGGTATAGGGGTGAAGCAGATGTTCCTAGCAGCCCTGCTTATGATGACGAAGACCTTCCCATTTTTAAAGAAGAGATGGTTATAGAAGAGGATTCTTCTCTTTTCATTTGAGAGGTTTCCCATGAGATATTTTTACCTAGGATTAAAGAGGACCCCATGGATCTTGTTTATGATGATTACAGATCTAATCCCTGGGAGATTTATGAAGAGCGGGAAGAGGACCAGAAAGGGGTACAGTTTGCAGCCTGCATAGAGGTCACCAAGTAGCAGTTTGAAGTGTTGAATTTACCCGCGAGGCCTATTTATGATGAATACGAATCTGACCCATGGGAGAGCCAAGAAGAAGAGGAGAAAGAACCATAGGAGAATAATATTTCATGTCCAGAGCCTGTCAACAAGCAATCATCATCCGAGGATATTCAACCTATTTCAACCTCCCCTCCACCCATGCCTACCAATGAGGTTCATCCCGGTATGAGCAGTTGTGGAGAAGAACAGGCCTTCTGTTATCCATTTCACAAAATTTGCCACTCATCCTATGAGCCTGTGGAGGAATACATGGAATTTCATTTCCTTCACAACTTGGAGCCACCCTATTTCATCTCAACTTCAGTCTGTAAGGAGGAGTTGAAGAGCGTAACCATTATGCTGTCACGGTTACACCATCAACTAGTGATCATTGACAGAGTGAAGAAGCTTCCATTCAGGAAGTTACTTGATTGGCTATGGTGGATATTTTCTTTCACCTAGCCCCATGTACAAAGTATATTAGTATTAGGACTGTACAAAAATAAGCTCCTTTAAGAATGTATGTTTATTTTGTTTTTCTTTTACTTTTCGGCTTGCATTTTCAGAAGGTTGTTTCGAGCTTGACTCCATAGCCCAACAGAAAGGCGACTGGAACTACAGAATGAGTTCTTAGAGCATCACATGGATGACTCTATCCCCCATGGAGCCTAATGTTAGAAAAAATTCTTGTATATGGGTGTTTTCATCGATGGTTTGGCCATTGGAGTGGAAAATGCAAAGCAGTGGATTGAAAAAAACCCACTTATCCTAAGTTTGGGGCGCAAATGTGCATTTGTTAAGTACCGGGCAAATATGGGTGGCTAGAATCTGTGCACCCAGATCTATGGCCAAGATTTCATTCCGGAGCCCCCTCGCCATTCTACCTTTAAAGAGCGGGGGGGGGTCTGAAATTAGCCACGCATCTCTCAATGGCCTAGATTCGGGTGCCTAGATCT
>ML785408.1:384659-396384 GCA_009831015.1 Picea engelmannii
TGTCACATCTTTGTTTTCCTCCAGTGTCCACCTTCCGCCGTGTGTATTCCACTCGGCGCTATCCTAACCCATCTCTTTCCCCTTTCCTCACTCCTACCTGTATCCCGCATTCCATGCCACTTCCACCTGTATCCTATCCATACCCCGTGACATTTCTCATCTAGTGTCACTGCCTCCATTTATTTTCCACCTGGTGCTTCTGCCTCAACACCTCTCATCTCACCTTCACAGTGTTGATGTCATCGCCCCCCCGTCAGACCCTCATCCACATCAACCATATGGGTCCCCTCACAACAGTCCAACGAAGCAACAGAAGCCAAAGGGAGATTGCCACGTCCTGCGGGTGCAAAGTTGACCAAGCCTTGCTTGATCCTGAGAAAGTAGTTATTGAGGTAGTTGATGGTGTTTAGAAGTCATTTCCTCCATAAATAGAAGGCTGGGAAGGGACAAGCACAGATGCAGACTGCCAGTTTAGCCTAACAAAGATTGTGTCTGACAGAAGACTGCATGGGAACTCTGCCCAACGCCTGTATGGGCCGCTTGGTAGAGAAACCCACCTACGCGAAGCATTGAATTCATGACATGATCGTGCCTTTAGTGCCTGAGTCAGTTTCAAGTATATGTAGGCATTTTTGTCATTTTTTTTAGAGTCGATGATTCATCTAGGCTCCCGATTGTGAAGTTTGATGAAGCACTGGTTTCTCTGGTTATGTATTGGCACCTGAGAATTCTTGCCTTATGAATGTCAGCCTCTTTCCATCTCTTTGTTAACATTATGTTAGAACATCTCGAAATTGGAGGATCCAGTCGAGTTTCACTGTTATAGGATGATGTAGGTTGGATCACTGTAATAGTTGCATTGTTTCTAATCAGTTCTTGTATTTTCTCAGTGTTGAATGATTTGGAATTGGAAGATCCAGTCGAATCACCTTTCAGTTCCTTTGAAACTTTGAACCAAGATGATCTTGTATTCCACATTTTTCCTTCTCAAGCTGTTGAAAGGCCTGATGCCCAAGTCATTCTTGCTCACTCCTCCTACCAAGTCTTCCATCTGCTCATTTTATAATCTACCCACTGACGGAAGTTAGATAAAGACCTCTCTTGTTTTTACATACTAGACCCAATTTCTTGAGTTAAAGCGATACCCTCCTGGGTCTCTATCCATTCTACCACCCCATTAAATTATTCGTGACATAAAATGATGGGCGTTGGGCTCTGCTTCTGTCGCAATCCAGATGTGACTTCTGACGCTAACAGAACCTATCCTAGAACGGGTACACATTGGGAAATACACTAATCTAGGGAGAACAACAAATCCCTGAATCTGTTGATGAGGTCGTCGATATACAAGTGATCGCCTATGTCCAAAAGAGAAAATCCATCATGAAGAGAACCACTAAGAAGAGGAGGCTTATGTTGAATAGTTTGATTCTCATCACCATAGAGGAGGAGCTTCTCAGCATAGAATACGCCAAGACGTTTGATCTTATCAATGCAAGGATGGTTATCACAGATGCCAGATTGGATAGAGAAAAAAGGGATGAAAAGGAGCTAGCTGTTGCGCTTAAGGAGTTGGAGCATCTACGCCATTTGGAAAAATTCTACTAGGACTCCAAACAAGCCACGGTGTTTTTGAGGAGTAAGTTCCAAGACGCCTATGCCAAATTCACGAATGAATGACACCTTTTCACTGCAGGAATAACCAACTTCCAGGAATACACCCTTATGGTTCTAGTGACCTACAAGGACATGGAAAGGTGGTATGAGAAGGCTCACCAAGAAGTGGAAAAGATCGATTACATCAGCGCGGTTCAAAAGGGTCGAGACACTGAAGGGCACGACATTCGGGTGCTGAGGGACAACAACATAGATCAGATCAAGAAAGTGGTTGAATGCTAGGTGAAAATGGCCCAGGAACCTCAGCAGGAGATTTAGGAGAAATGGGTCGATTACAAAAGGTGTTGGTTAAAGATTAACTAGGAGATGAAGGACATCGGCCTCCCAGAATTTGGCTCACCCGAGGAATTTTTCTACCTACATGACATAGTCAAGCAACATGCATAACAAGACTCAGCATGGATGAGAGACATAGAAAAGGTGACAAGCATGGCACCAGGCTAGGTACATCATTTCATGGATCATATGATCAAGGCTCGAGCAGTTTTTTAGCGGTTAAGTGTCAAAATAGTCAACTATCGAGCACGGGCAGCAGAAGTGAAAGAAATCCTTTCATCCTCGATGGACCAACACAAGTTCCCGTATTCCAACACATGTGAGGAACTCTTCTTCAAATGGTCACAGTATGAGAAGAGTCATCCACTTCAATGAAACTATTTGATGATTCTTAGAAGACAGAGAGATGAAAGCACCATGTGGCGATATTTTGTTTTACATAGCTTGCACTTTTAATAGCTATTTTTAGTTAATGATTCATATAAATAAAAGGATTTACCTTTTAATAGAGGTCGATGGTTTTTGCAAGCACCCTCATTTTTGGAATTGTAAAGAACTATTTCCGAACTACTTTAATTGAGAAGTCTTGTTTAGGACCGGAGACAAAATTTTGTTTTCATAAAAGGCATTGTGTGATTGGATCTGAGGAGGAATTACTTCCTACTTTATTTCATGAATGGATGTTGTAATGAGTAAGAGTTTTTGAATCTGTTGATAAGTTAGTTGTTTCAATATTTTGTAGTTATTGTCTCTAATGATGAAGGCAAATCGTTTTGTTAATGTGTGATTAATGCTAGATCTAAAGAAACTATTTTTCTTGCCATCATTTTATTGCATGTATGTTTTATTTCGATAATTATATCTTAGTCAATAATTGAAATACCAACAAGTTAATGTATTAGTACTAGGATTGTCACAGGTGTGCATATCATTGTGTGCATGATTTAGAACCAGGGTTATCCCAAGCTTTTCCTTCTTTAGTAGTTAAGAGCCCCCCTTTTTTACCAGTTGGTTTATACCAACACACATCTTTGTATTAGACCCATCTAATAAACAAAATACAAAAAGAGAACGTTTAAAATGAAGGAGGAAATTTCACAAGAATATATCCTATCAATCATCACGTAAAGCCCATTGATAAATTGGTTGAATTGACTGATCTGGAGAACTATTCCATGATCAAACGTTGTAGAGTCTAATTGGGCCTCTGTAGAGGGTTTGGTTCCTACTGTTGAGTTAAATGGATTTAGAACCCCTCAACACTATCTTCACTTGATTGAGTGATTCACTGTGAACCACTACTTGGCCATTCAACATTACTCAGCTCCAGTTGGAATGCTACACTCCTCCATTCTCACATGTACCTTGATTTTGGTCCACACTATGATAATATAGGCATCCTTCTTCATTTCGGTACTTCTAGACAAAAGTTACTAGATCATATCTAACAATTCCTTCTTCTTGCATCCCTATGCTTGAATATAGAGATGACTCATACACTCCATGTGTCACACCTCATCTCATGATATCAGTTTCCTTCTCATGTAGCAAGATTTGTATCCTTCACTACATTTCTACCTTCAAGGTTATGGATTTATGATTAATTCGTCATCCATGAAATAACACTCTTTGCCTAATGGCTTCATGATTTACATGAGAACATATGTTTATTTTACTTTACAAATCATTTGAACTCTATAGCATATAAATACTAATATTCATCTGCTCTTCCTTGAACCTTTTTCAACCTTGCATAACCTGCTCTGTATTCCTACACTTCCCTTTGCAACTATTTGATGCTTCAACCAACTGTACAAGATGACCTGATTCCCTATCCTATGGACCCTAGAATTAATATATAATAGATACAAACAATTCTCAATTGTGGAATATCATCCTCTTACTAGAAATCCCTTCACACAACACTCTCTGTTGGAGCATTCCTTTACTCATTATTATTTCTCTGTTAATAAGTTCAACCACCTTTTCCCCATTATTAGGCTATTTCACTTCAAGTGTGCCTCTATAATTATGAATAGTAACTATAATGAACACATACACTTTTCCTTACATGGTAATACCCCTTGGAATGCATCTCTATTATCTATAAATGTTTCTCCAAATTTTGACATTGTTTGGAAAAATATTCACAATGAATAGTTATATAGTCCATGGAATCCAATTCCACTTTTTCCTGCAAATTTATGGAGAAACCCAATTCTCCACTAGATATATTAGACTTTATATCATGATATCCTATATATTTACTTTATAATTACCATACCCATTCTTCAATATGATTTATGACCCAAGAGTTATGGCCTCCTAAAATTTCATTCTACTCAATCATGTCCTTCAAGTTCACCAGAAACCTTTATTCTAATTCCCTGAGAATCCTCCAACACCAAACTAAATTTTGAGGGGGTAATTGTATTATCCTCTCCGATATATTTCCACTTACTAATTTCTTTCTCAATTATGGGCACTGAGCATAAATTTATAAGAAATTGAATATTGTCAATTTAACCCTTGTGTACGCCTTTCTCCCTCGTGTAAGCAATCTCAAAAACCAACGTTTTCCACTTATAGAGTTAATTTTGTTAGGAAAAAATGAAAATTTTCTACATGACATAGATAATATAATTAACTCTAAATTCATAGCAACTTTGATATTGTCAAATGGATCCTCTAGTCAAAATATGCAACAATATGGAAATGACACCTTTGCCCCTTTAGACTTTCTTCTGGCTTAGCAATTTTATCTGTGTTCATGCTTCCCTACACCAATTCCTTTATGATGTTGGAAAAATATCAATTTGGTATTCCCATTACTACTTTCTAAACTATATTCCATGATTTCACCCTTAACCGAGCTTTAGACTGCTAGTTATGGCCCACACAAGTTTTGATTGTTTTACATTTTTATTCATGTATGCTACATGTATCTTCTTTCTCTTCATTCAAATTATTACATACAAAGAATCCAAATATGGCTCCATGCCTATCTTATATGTTTCAAAATATTTCCATAGACTTCTCATGTTCCCAAAACAAATTTTTGGGCTATGAGTTATGCCCTCTAGAACTAAACTAGTGCCAAAATTTCTACCTTAATTGTTTCAGTTGTAACTTTCTCATACGTGCTCCATTTTGCAAACATATTAGATCTTTATAAATATCTCTTCAATTTATTATATTTTATCTAAAGAGGCACATTGTACCTTGCTACACTCTTTTCTTGTGGATTTTGATTGGCTAAAAACATTTTTTAGGGTCGCAAAATTTCCCTGGAAGTTCATGACCTTAAAAAATATGAAAATTTTCAGAAATTTTCATATAAATCTTATTGTTTTACTGTTGTAACTATTGGGTATGTGTTATATTCTTTGAACGAATAGAAATAGTGTCCCTTTTTGGGTGTTTTTTTGGCACATGGCTTTTCACCGACGATTTTCTATTTCAAGTTAAGGAATTGGGGTTGTTGACTAATCCAGGTCATTGGATTAGGGTTTTGGATGTCGTTGGATCCTATATGTATATTGTATTGTAAACAATGTATGATGTGAATTAATATAGAATATGTTGGTTTTTCCAGTTTGGGTTTCCAGGGGAAAAATATTTGTGTAATATATGTATTTTCCATTGTATCATTTTTGTTCTTTTATTGAAAAATTGTTTGAAGTAAAATATTGTACAAGGTTAAAATATACATTGTTGGTTGTGGAGCATGATTATCTTCTTGATTCAGAGGTTTTTTTCAGTCGTTCATGGACCTCATTCCCTAACGAGGGGGGATTTACCCCGCACAACTGTCGACAAGGGGGTCGAATTGGGAGCAGTGCCAGTGAATCGAAATATTCGGAAAGTTTTCCTTGTAAAATATTGCAATTTCATAGTCAATCTACACTGTTCATTATAAAGTCGTAGATATGACAGTAGAATTTATGCTAGGGTTTATTTCCCTATAAGGAAACCCTCTTTTATAATGGAATTTTATTACGACTATGCATGTGTGTGAATATTATATTCTAAGAGAGGATACTACGAGAGAAAGAAGAGGTAGTTACAACGGGTGAGTTGTACGTTGTATCCCTTCATTTTACTAGATAATAAAAAGGAAGGACCTAGCATTTTCTCTGGTGGATGTATCCCACACCGGATGAACCATGTATATCTGTGTCTCTATTGAATTTTGTATCTTATGTGCTTTATTTCCACATTTGTTTTATTTTATTTCTCCTTGATCATGTTTTTCTAACATACTTTTGGTATCAGAGAAATTATTAGATTTAGGGGGAAACCTTTGTTATCAGGGGTTTGTCTTGGGACTGTCATAATCCTTGCTATTGTTGGAGATTTGTGGTATTGATTCTTCACGTGAAGAGAAATGGAAAGAAATTTGAAAATAGAGATCGATAAATTTAATGGGAAACGTTTTGAGTGGTGGATCTAGGTACTGCACCTACAAGAACGCCAACAAATGACTAGAAAAAGTTGGATAGGAAGGCAAAGAATACAATTTGATTGTGTATCTCATATTTAGTATTAATGAATGTATCATGGGGAGCTACAACCAAGGAGTTATGGAATAAGTTGGGGAACTTGTATCAATATAAGTCCCTGGTAAATAAATTATTCTTGTGGAAGAAGCTGTATAACCTGAGGTAAGATAGTTATTATCTATTGAGATTAAAATTTCAGATGAAGATAAGTGTATCCATTTATTGTTCTCTTTACTATACTCTTGGGATAGTCTGGTTGTGTCCATATGTAGTAATACAACTACATTTATTTATGATGATGTGGTCTCATCCTTTTGTCGGATGAGATGATATAAAAGAACATGGAAGGACAAAGGACAAATGCATTATTTGCAAGAGGATGCTCCCATGATAGAAATAGATCTAATTCCTCAAGTGGGAGATATAAGTCTAAGGGTAGATATAAATATCCCAAAATTTTTGTAAAGGTATGATGGAGATGTCGAAAAGAAGGGCACTTCAAGAAGCAATGTAGATCCAAAAGCGTTGAGAAAGTGAAGGTATCTGAAGGTTCTCCCTCTACAAAAGAAAATACCTCCAAGGAATAAGGAGGGGATGTGTACTTGGATTCTTCAAGAACACATGTAGATCATGAGGCATGATTGGTTGACTCAGGTTCATCCTTTCATATGACTCCCCATAGGGAATGGTTCTGTGAATATGAAAGGTAAGATGGAGGTAATCTTTTCCTAGGTAATGAATCGATAACTAGAATCATAGGATGAGGAAAATTCAAGTTGAGGCTCATAAATGGAAGGATTAGAACACTTCCTAGTGTTATTCACATCCCAATATTGGTTATAAATTTCATTTATGTAATAAAAATGGACGATGCAGGGGTAAAAACTATATTTGAAAAATAAACCTACAGGATGGTTCGAGGATAAATGGTGTTGTTGAGGGGATATCGAAATGGAACTCCTATATAAGCTGCAAGGAAGCACTACTATTTATGGATTTAATGGTTCCATTGTTCCTAATATTGGAGAAAAAGAAGAAAAAACTCCTACAACCTCTAGAGAAAAGGTTATGATGTGGCATCAAATATAGGGGAATATCAGAGAGAAGAGTCTTCAACTATTACATGGTAAAGGTATGGCTGAATGTATGTCTAACCACTCTCTGGATTTTTATTTATGTGAATATTGTGTATATGGGAAGCAAAATCGGGTAAGATCCCCCTCTGGTGCAACGATGGCACAAGGAATTTTACAGCAAGTGCACAATGATATGTTTGGACCTGTGTTGGTTCCATCATTGGGAAAATATTTGTACCATGTCTCATTTATAGATGAGTTCTTGAGGAATACAGATATATTTCCTTAGGAAGAAATACAAATTATTTGACAAGTTTAAAGAGTTTAAGGATCTTTTTGAGAATCAAACAGAGAAAAGAATTAAGGTGTTGAGGACACATAATGGTGGAGAGTTCTGCGGGAATGAATTTGAAGAATTCTGTAAGAAGTGTAGTGTATCAAGGCATACGACTACTCCATATACACCTCAGTAGAATGGATTTGCAAAAAGGATGAACATGACGTTAATGGAAAAATAAAGGTGCATTCTTAGTGGTGTTGGTTTAGGGAAAGAATTATGGGCAGAAGCAGTGGGTACTACATGTTACCTAGTCAACAATTCACCCTCATCATCACTATATGACAAGACTCCACAAGAAGTATGAAATGGTAAGAAACCTTCTCTCACACATATCAAGGTATTTGGATGTGAGGCCTATGTTATTGTTCTAAAGGAAAACAAGAGTAAGCTAGATAAGAATGATGAAAAGTGTATCATTATTGGGTATAAAGATGGTTTCAAAGGTTATAATATTTATAACCCAAAAACTAAGGAGGTTGTGTATAGCCAAGAAGTGGTATTTAGAGAAATGAAGGATGTTTTCAAATAGGAAGTCATACCAAGTAAGGAAGAACAAAAAAAAATAGAGTTTGAGTCAAAGGATGATGAATCAAATTCTACAGAAGAACGTGAATCAGAAGAACATCATCATACTTTAGTATTGAGGAGATCGGTAAGGGAAAAAAGGGTACTGAAAAGTTATACTCAGTCTAATTTTTGTTCAAATTTTTCTTTGTCTATTACTGGTGATGATATTAGAACTGTTAGGGAGGAACTAGATTCAAAGGATGGAAAACATTGGAAAAATGCCATGGTTGAGGAAATGACAGCCTTGGATAAGAATGAGGCTTGGGATTTAGTGGAGTTGTTGAGTAGAATAAATCCCATTGGAAGCAAGTGGGTATTTAAAAAGAAGATGAATGCAGAAGGAAAAGTGGAGAAATACAAATCTCAGTTAGTAGCAAAGGGTTATTCCCAGGTGAGCAAATTGATTTGAGTGAGATTTTTTCACCTGTTTCCAAGTTAAATTATATTATATTTATGTTATTTGTTGTTGTCGCATTTGATTTTTAGGTACAATAGATCGATGTGAAGAAAACATTCCTACATGGGGATATGGAAGAAGAATTATACATGAAGCATCCATAAGGCTTTATTGTGAAGGGAAAGAAGGAGATGGTATTCAATCTAAAACATTCCATGTATGGCTTAAAACAATCACCAAGGATGTGGTATCAAAATTTTGATACTTATATGTTGGGACTTGTCTTCACAAGAATCAAAGAGGATCACTAGGTATATTTTAAATTAATTGGTGGTAATTTGATTTATTTGGTCTTGTATGTGGATGACATGTTGCTAATAGGAAACAATAAGGAGATTATCCAGGATGTGAAAACTCAATTGTCCTCTAAATTTTACATGAAGGATATTGTTGCTACAAATTTCATGTTGGGCATGGAAATTAAAAGTGACTAGAAAATAGGAAACTCTTGTTAAATTGGAGAAAATGTGTCGAGACAATATTGCATACATTCAATATGCAGGAATGTAAACTGATCAGGGTCCCTATTCTTGTAGGTGTAACGTTATATGTGGATCAGTGTCCCAAGACACAGGAAGAGGAGGAGGACATGTATCATCTTCCATATGCAATCATGGTTGGCAGTTTGTTGTATGCAATGGTGTGTACTAGACCATAAATTGCACATGCAGTGGGAGTTTTGAGAAGGTATATGTCAAAACCAGGGAAGGAGCATTGGACAACAGTAAGAGAGTTTTTAGGTATTTGCATGGCACTACTAGTTATGTATTGTGCTACCAAGGAAGACCAGGTTTGGATAGAGTGTTGGACATACATGGCTTTGTAGATGCATACTGGGTTGGAGATTTGGATCGTGGAATATCTACAAGTGGGTATGTGTTTAATATTTTTGGAGGAGCAATCAGTTAGATGAGAAAAAAAAATATTTAGTGGCACTTTCAATTATAGAATTTGAACACATGGTAACCACTCATGCAATAAAGGAAGCAATATGATTATAGATATTGTGTTCAGGTATTTGATTGGTACAACAAGTTGTAAGGATAGATTGCGACAGTCAAACTATGATTTTTCTAGCGAGTAACCTAGATTATCATTCAAAGACAAACCATATTGATGTTCAATATTACTTTCTGAGAGACATGGATGAATAAAAGAAGGTGTTGTTCATGAAGGTGAACACTTTGAAGAATGTTGCAGATTAATTAACAAAAGTTCGAGTACTAAGAAGTTATCTTGCTATAGATGATCTATGGGAATTCTTGTCTTGTATTGTTGACTATATAAACTTGTAACCCCCTGTATGCAAAGAAAAAAACAAGTGGGATAATGTTGGGCATGTATTATATTCTTTGCACGACTAGAACTAGTGTTTACATTATGTCAGGTGCACAGGGGAGTAAAAGGGGGGAGGAGAGCCCCCTTTCCTAGGGGGTCACAGGGGGGTAGTGTCCCCCTGTGTAGGGGGTTTGCAGAGGGGTGGGATCCCCCTTGTAGAGGAGTTCGGAGGAAATGCCCCAATTTGTTTTTTCCGATTTTCGTTTTCATTTTTGGGCGGTTTTTCGGCACATGATTTTTCACCAATGGTTTTCTATTGTTAAGCTCCACAGACCTAAATAAAAATACTACAATAGTACCAAAGTTATCTGAATGCAATCACCACACAAGATATATGGAACAATATAGAAAACCACCACTTTATTATATCAAAACCCTCAGGGTAGGGAAACACCATACAATGGATCCTATTATGGAAGGGATCCTCTCCTTTTCAATTTCCTCTTCAAGGGGGGTTCCTCCTAATGATATTCAACTCCAAATACAATACTTCTCTTCATATCCCATTACATTTATTTAACCCCTTTATATAGTTCTACCATCACCTAAGAACATTCTAGAGGAGTAATCTTCTAGAAGCAAAACCTTCTAGAAAGTCCTCTTACATTTATTATATCTAACTACCATAGTGAGCCTTATTTAATAATATAGTGGACCTAGTTCACCTTACATTTAATAACCTCCACTACCTCTCTAGCTACCTAACATTCCATCCCTCTTATGAAAGCATTGTCGTCAACGCTTGTTATGAGGGTGTACAATCGTATAGCAGGGTCTGATGGATAAGTGTGGATCGTAGTGTTGAAGTAGACTAGAGAACCATGGTCCCATGTGTTGGATTACTGAGAGGGGGGGTGAATCAGTAATAGAACAATTTAATCCCTTCTAACCATATAATCCAAGTGCTATATCAATGAAGCATTATTATCCAATAACTGCAGAGTAAATAAGAAATGAACAAATGAACAATCATACACATACACAGTACACCAGTGTTTTACGTGGAAACCCAAATCGAGAGAAAACCACGAAAATTCTTTTTCTTATATGTCTTGAAGAATTACATTCATTGGAAGCACCAACTTCCTTTGTTTTCCAGCTGCAACTGGAAGGAGGCTCCAATCCCCTACTTTCTTAGGCTACAACCTGAGGGAAGATCCAACTCCCCAATTCTCTGAATACAACCAGAAGGAGGCTACAACCCCCTATGTTCTTCGGCTACAACCCCCTTTCCTTTCCTTTCAGCCTTCTTTTCTTCACTTTCCTCAGAATTTTGGCTTAGATATCATTTGTAAACCTCAGACACCTATAGATATTCAATATTCTCAAGTGTGATTCAAATGAGAGAACCTTGCCTCTTATTTATACTCTCCAAGTAGATTCCTTAAAAACATATTCTAGGTCACTTGGCCCCACTTTCCTTATTTTAGGGTTGGGTCCACTTCTAATTTCTCCATTAAAATTATTATTGAAATAATTTATTTTGTATTCA
>ML785408.1:402352-414463 GCA_009831015.1 Picea engelmannii
TCATGGCCATAACTCTCTAACCGTGAGGAATTATGTGACGTTCCACATACCACCGGAAATGACATGACAAGAACTATCCATCTAGGATATTTTCCCTAACAAATTCACTTTCCTTATCTCATTATTCCATAATTAAGCATGGGTTCTCTTACTCCACAAAGCATCTTCCCGTGAGGGCTTTCACCATAAGGGGACCACTTTGG
This sequence comes from Picea engelmannii, assembly GCA_009831015.1. Taxonomy (NCBI): domain Eukaryota; kingdom Viridiplantae; phylum Streptophyta; class Pinopsida; order Pinales; family Pinaceae; genus Picea; species Picea engelmannii. Next base: position 402,556 of record ML785408.1, read on the forward strand.
AGTTCATCCATATTTACTTATTATCAACCATGACAAAACAATAATTAGTCATATTTACATCAAACACTATTGGGTCCATTACCAAAAACTTTGTGCTACGGGTATTTCTTCAAGGGTTGACATCAATGACAATCAACCTTAATCAACACCATGTAGAAATGGAAACCACCATTCTAAAGTAGTCCAACCGCCATTGTAAATTAGGGTCCCATGTCCAAGTTCTCATGTACTTCCCGCTGAAGATTTTAGAACCTAATAACCAACTTAAAATGATGCTCGAAATACTAACACCTATCATGTGGATCCAAATAAGAATATCCATCCACATAGTGGAAAAGGGTTGTAGCATAATCTGGAAGGAATAATACCACTATAGAATATGCAGGATGGAGACTGGTAATAATCATTGGCTCTTGATTTGTCACATTGATGTTCTCTACAAAAGGTGGATTAGAGTCATCAAATAAAATATTAAAGTGGTTGTCATCCCAGAAATGACAACTATCCATATACCAATCATCACAGTCGATCTAAAAATCATACCAAACATACACTTCTTGATTATAGTCATCCCTGATGTCCGCCATAAGATATCTCTCTTGCATGCTATCCAATAAATATTTAATACTATGAAAATTGTCCTTAAGTCCATTTGCAAGTTCATGCAATGTGAGGCTATCTCTAAGGTCATGCAATGTGAGGCTATCTACAAGGTCATGCAATGTGTCATACAGTTGGGCTTTGAATGCTTCAGTCATATGTAGAATTTCTTTGAGGGTTTGAGAGGGAATAACCATTAGAAACACCACATAAAATATACCAAAATAAATATCTTAAAATGATTTATCCAATGGAATTTATTTGGTAGAAATATGAGCACACTATGAAAATTTATGAACTCTCAAGTTTCGTTGTCGTCACGAAAACCTCCTTAAAAAATAACTGATTTTAATTCAACGATATATTCACTTCCAAAGCTTCGATTTGGACAATTTGCTTTTCGAAATTGAGTGAAATTGTGAGAGGAACTCATATCTGCAATTGTTTTTGAAAAATTCATCCCTAGCTGCAACAAAAATTAGAAAAATCACGCGGCCGTCTGCGGAAAATCCCCTGGAAATTTGTAGATTTTAAAATGAAAATAAATTGACTTCCCGGACTCTGTTTCAGATGATTTGTTTTTTTTAAATTGGGTGTTTTTATGAGAGGAAGTAAGATATAAAAGCATTGTTTGCAAATTTTTCACCAAAACCTACAAAAATCGTCCAGAATGTCACGACCCTTTTTTTCTTTTCTCCGAAAAAATAAATCTGCAAAAAATAAAAATATTTTTCCACACTCCTCGATGTCAATGTTTCATGGAAGCCTGCACAAGAGACCTAGCTAAATCATACACAAAAAAAATCTTATCAATAAAAGGAAGAGAGATACAACATGAAGAATGAGAATCAATGTATATTATGATATAATCAATGAGTGAGTGTTCTTCACTCATATAGGCAATGACATCCTATAATTAGGAATGCATGAATAATAGTGATGGTATAAAAATAGAAAGTATAAAATAGAATTAGTTAGTTAACTCCCACTGAACTAGTGTTACTCCCAGTGAAATAGTGTATCGAAAATATAAATTTCTCCAACACCCCCTGAACATCACTATGGAGTAAAAAATGATTCCCGACTACTAGGCCATATTAGGTTCTCATGTACAATGCAACTAATGAACAGTGAATAAAAATGAGGAAAGAGGGAAAACCACGTGGGAACAAAACCCCCCCTCAAAATACAATGCATCAAAAGAAGAAAGGCAGTTGCTAGGAAACTGTGTTCTTCACTGCAAGATGATCTCACAAAGTCTAAAAATTATTCTCAATGAAGGTCTTGGTGAATATGTCAGAAGACTGTTCAAAGGAAGGATATAACTGCAAATCACTGATCTTGTCATGTACTAGATCTTTGATTAAATGCATGTGGACCTCAATTTGTTTGGTTCGTTGTCGATGTACTGGATCTCTGCAAAATTTCATTATACTCTAATTTTCACACCATATGATAGTTGGACAGTGAAACTGGATACCAAGCTCTATAAGGAAGTTCTCAAGACAATGTGTTTGAATGACAAAATTGACTACTTCTTTGTACTCAACCTCTGCGAAAGATAAATCAATAGTTGATTGCTTCTTACTTGACCAACAAATTGAGCTTGAACCCAAACTGAGAGTGTACCTATACGTGGACTTGTGATATGTGCTATCACTAGCCCAATTTGAATCTTTGAATCCTACGAGATCTAATGAATAACCACCTACATAGTGAATCCCATACCTCATGGTTCCCTGAACATATCTGAGGATGTGCTTGGAATCCTTCCAGTGTAGATCATGGGATTACTGCATGTATCTGGAAACTACTATTACTGCATATGAGATATTTGGATGGGTGTGGGTGAGATACAAAAGAATCCCCACCAACTTTCGATAAAAAGTGTTGTCCACTAATGGTTTATCCCCACAATCCTCAAGTTTAATCCCAGATAAGAAAGGTGTAGGTGCAGACTTACATTCTGTCATGTGGAATCTATCTAGAAGATCCTTGGCATACTTAGTCTAATAAAGTTTGATGCCAAAAGCATCCTGACTAATCTCAAGACCAAGAAAGAAGTGTAGTGGACCCATGTCCATCATAGAGAACCTGTCATGCAAAATATCTTTGACCAAAGAAATGGATGAAGCAGAGCTACCAGTGATCAAAAGATCATCAACATAGATTACTAAAATCATCCCAGAGTTAATAGTCCTCAACATGTAAATATTGGAATCATATTTACATCTAACAAAATCATGTGAAAGCAAGTAAGAATCCATCTTTTCATACCATGCTCTAGGTTCCTTCTTGAGGCCACAAAGAGACTTCTTCAATATCCATACTAAAGATGAGTTCTGAATGAACCCCTATGTCTCCTCCATGTATATCTCCTCTAAAAGGTCACCATGAAGAAAATAATTCTTCACATCCATCTAGTGAACTTCCCATCCTTTGGATACTACAATGGCCAGATTCAAGCGAATGGAGTTCATATTTTCTATAGGAGAAAAGGTCTCATCATAATATATCCCATGAATCTGTTGAAATCCTTTTGAAACTAATATGGACTTGTACCTGCTCACCTGACCATATACTTCTCTATTGGTCCTATAGACCCATTTGCATCTGACAAGTTTCCTCCTTGGTGGAAGTGGAACTAGATCCAAAGTCTGATTCTCTAGGAGAGAGTCATGCTCCTCCTGGATGATTACTTCCCATAGTGGATTTCCAACAGCCTCAATGTAGGTATGTGCATCAGAAGATTGAACCATACATAAATGCATGGGCATCGATGGTTCAGAAGTTGAAATTACATGAGAAGAATCTGCATGCTGAGATCGTGTCCTCCTCGAATCCAATGGATCCCTTGCAAGGTTACTTGTTTCCTAAAGGTTGGAATCTGCCCACTTGGGCATTTACTGAAGCTTCAATGATAGCTCCTCATTTGGCTGTACCACCTACTCATTTTCATGTACACAATCCTTTGAATCTGTGTCTGAATATGTAGCATCTGAGTGTGTGGAATCATCATCTCTAATGTCTGAAATTGATGGAAGCACAAGAGTCTCTGCATGTTTCACTAGAGGTGCATGCAAAGGACTCTCCTCAAACTGAGTAGTTTGCTCAATGATGAGCCAGTCTGTAGAGGGATCAATCAATATGTACCCCTTCACATCATCTGTATATCCCACAAATATGCAAGGTGTGCTCTATGGATCTAAGGATTCCCTCTTTTCATAAGGAATATGGGCCCATGCTCTAGATCCAAAGATGCGGAAGTGTGTGCCATATGGCTTGTCACTTGTCCAAGCCTCAAAAGATGTCCTATCCTCAACAGATATGTGAGGTGCTATGTTCTATATGTAAGCAACACATTTTAGTGCCTCGGCCCAAATATTGGAAGGAAGTGATCTTTCATGCAACATGAAATTGGTCATGTCCTTGAGATACTTGTTCTTCCTTTCAACAAATCCATTCTATTGTGGAGTGTATGGAACTGTGTGTTGCAATTGGATACCAGAATCATGACAAATATTCTGATAATATTTGTTGATATACTCCCCCCCATTGTATGTATGGAGGATTTTGATTTTCTTCCCAGTTTGTCTCTCTACTATAGCTTTGAATTCTTTGTGATGCTCAAAATCTTCTGAATTTTGTATGAGAAAACAAACCCAAGTATAGTGTGATTAATCATCAATAAATGTAAGAACATACCTTTCTTTGCTGATGGAAAGATGTGGAAATGGACCCATGAGATCACTGTGAACAAGCTCCAAGGAAGAGGAGGCTCTCCTTTCCTTACCCTTTTCGAATTTCTCTTTAGGATTCTTTCCAAGAATGAATCCTTCACAAACCCATTTAGAAAATTGAATTTCTGGAAAGCCTTTGACCATTCTTTGCTTGGAAATTCATTGCATGTACCTAAAGTTTAAATGACAAAATCTATCATTCCATACTCTACTACTATCATTAGCATATGTAAGTAGAAAAGAGGATTCATAGTCAATAAACTTAGTGAACTTATATAACCGTGATTTGTGATCTACCTCACCAAATGAAATAATGGAACTGTCATGCATGTCAAGTACAGTAATTGAATCTGACGTAAATTCAACCCTTTTACATGTTTGAGTGATCTGATAAACTGAGAGCATATTTATAGAAATATTTGGAATATGTAATGCATTCTCAAAACTTCCATTAGCGAGTTCCACTCTTCCCTCTTCTGTAAATTCTATTGGATTATCATCCCCCATGAGAATAGGAGGTCCAGAGCATGAACTCAAAGAAGTAAAGTCTTCCTCTTTAGCTGCCATACGATTCGATGCGCCAGAATCTATAATTCATGAATCGGATGAGGAATTAATTACAACCAGAGCATGATGATTACCTTTCTTAGGCACATGGTCTTCTTCCTTCTTCTTCTTGGCTCCTTCATGAATGAAGTATCCAAGGTTATTCTTCTGAAGTACCTATTTTTTAAGATCGATCTGCTTCTTCATGCATGTGGATTCTTCATGATTCGATTTATTGCAATATGTGCACTACTTTCCCTTTTTCTTCTTCCCTTTTGAATTTGAAGAATATTTGGAACCTAAAAAATCCTTGAAGGGTTTGGAATATCCCTTCTTCTTTGACTCTAGATGTAATAACTCCTTTTGTTTTTGCTTCGATTTCTGATTGGATGACCCTTTTCCATCATGCATGGTGAGTGCATGTGCTTTGGTATCTTTCATGAGGCCCACATGTATTAGTTTTGTTTGATCTTGTGTGAAAGACTCAATGATTTGATCCATTGTAGGCATTTTTCAATTTGTCCCCAAAAGACATCTGCCAAAATGGAAATTGGATACATATACAATGTATTCTAGTCCTAGATTAGCTGATATTGTTAGAATAAGTTGTTTCTCTTATGAATAATTGTAAATACCACATTCACCCAAGCTCAATAACAAAGAATTAAATTTAGTAAAGAAATATTGTATATTATCGAAACTTTTAGGGTATAAGGTATTCAACTCTACCTCAAGCATATGATTTTTCATATCATGCTGCTTTCCAAAGAGTCCTTCCAAGGTGGTCTAGATCTCATTTAGAGTATTTAATGAGGCACCATGAAACCATAGATCAGTGGAGATTAACTCAAGAATAAGTCACATGGCCTCATCCTTACAGTTCACCCATCTGGTCTTCTCAAGCGTTGATGTAGGTTTTGTTTCTGTCACCATCGTCAAATTATAAAGTCAAATTATTTTGAGTTGGAATGCATCCTTCGAATTCCATTCAAAATATTTTTACTATGTGAGTATTATCACCAAACTTGATTGAAGAATCTGCATCATCTCCATCCCTGCTATTGATTCTGAAAAGATCTTGAAAACCCAGATCCTGGATTCCAAGATATGACAAATGGTTCTATGGGAGCTATAGATATCATAAAATAGCTATATATCCTAAACTATGATGTGGGTTTTGGAAGTTTTATGTGAGCATAGTAATCCCTATGTTTTACGTCTCTAGTAAAAATGTCAGCCCAACCCAGATCATGGATTTCGAGATATGGATATTTTACTATAGAAACCCAATTTTCTGGAGGGTTGTTGAATCGTTGCACCCTGAAGAAGGATAAAGTGTGACGATGTTGAATCATCGCACCCTATTTAAGGACACAGTGCGACGATTATGAAAAAATGAATTGTCGCACCCTAGATGAAGAACACAGTGCGATAAGTGTGACTGTCGCACCCTTCGATAGGGATAGGCTGCGACGATTCCAATCGTCGCACCTTTCGATAGGGATAGGACATGGAGATTGTGGAATCTAGGTTTACTCAAATCCTATTTCACTCTTATCTGTCTTGTCTGGGTTGCTCCAAGCAACTTGAATCTGATACCATGTCAGTGTTTCATGGAAACCTGTATATGAGACCTAGCTAAACCATATACAAACAAAGCTTATCAAGAAAAGGAAGAGAGATACAAATGAAGAATGAGAATCAATGTATAGTATGATCTAATCAATGAGCAAGTTATATTCACTCATATAGGAAATGGCATCCTATAATTTTGAATGCATGCATAATAGTGATGGTATAAAATTAGAAATTCTAAAATATTAATAGTCAGTTAACGCCCACTAAACTAGTGCGCCGAAAATAAAAATTTCTCCAACACCTGCAAGGAAAGTGGTCTGATACCAATTTTTATGTTCCAAAGACCTGAATACAAAATACTAAAATAGTACCAAATATATATGACTCCAATCACCACACAAGATATATGGAACAATATATAAAACCACCACTTCATTATATCAAAACTCTTGGGGTAGGGAAACACCATACAATGGATTCTATTATGTAAGGGATCCTCTCATGTTCACTTACCTCTTCAAGGGGGATTTATCCTAATGAGCTTGAGGTCCAAATACAATACTTCTCTTCATATCCCATTACATTGATTTAACCCCTTTATATAGTGCTACCATCACCTAAGAACATTCTAGAGGAGGAATCTTCTAGAAGAAGAACCTTCTAAGAAGTCATCTTACATTTATTATATCTAACGACCCATTTATTATATCTAACTACCATAGTGGGCCTTATTTAATAATATAGTGGACCTATTCCACCTTACATTCAATAACCTCCACTACATATATAGTTACCTAACATCTATTTCCGGTTAAGGAATTAGGGTTGTTGACTAATCCATGTCATTAGATTTGGGTTTTGGATACCATTGTCTCCTATATGTATATTGTATTGTAAGCAATGTATGATGTGAATGAATATAGAATATGTTGGTTTTCCCAGTTTGGGTGTAATATGTGTATTATCCATGTTGTGTCTTTTTTGTTCCTTTATTGAAAATATGTTTGCAGTAAAATATTGTACTTTGGGCATGCACAATATTTTCCCAAAACTGTTTCTCAACCCTCGACCATCAACCCATTCCTTTAGAAAATGATTCACAATGCAACATTAAATTGGCCAACCCAACCATTAGTTATCGGTCGTTGAATTTTTTTATTGGTGTATGAAACTCCTCATCAATTTGATCGATGTATGACCATCAACCCATCGTTTGTCGATCATTTCTCTTGGAAACAACTTGTAACACATCGCTAAACCGACCGACTCAACCATCCACTATCGATTTTTGATGATCCCTTTTGGATGACATGACAACTACTAACATGGAATGACAAATGGATGTTGATGTGGAAGGACATGTATACTCTAACATGGCACTCTATAAGATGTGGCATGACACATGGATGTTAATGTGGCATGACACATCATCACCTTTTTTTCTCCATCGATCATTTCCCATTTCCATTGGATGACCCAAACACCTCACTGAATTGACCATCACCTAACCATCGACCCATCGACTATCTACAATTTCTCTTACTCAACTCCAAAAATTCATTGAATTTGGTCAATGCCCAACCATCGGCCCATTGACCATCGAAAATTTCTCTTACTCGACTCCATCACTTCCCTGAATTGTGTCGATGCTTGACCATCGACCCTTTGAAAATTTATCTCGCTCAATTCCAACACTTCATTGAATTTGGCCGAAGCTCAACCATCGGTAATTAATCTTGCTCGACTCCAACACTTCGATGAATTCGGCCAATGCATGACCATCAACCCATCAGCCATTAGAGGTTTATTGTTAAGCCCTAAATAGTGGCTCATTACCCCTTAATTGGGGCATATTACATTAGTAATGTTATTTTATTTATGTTAGATTTATTCAATTAGTTGTAATTATACCTCCTAGTCTCCTATATATACCAAGGAGACATTTTAATTTTGAATCATCTTGTAATTGTACATTTATGTGGGCATAAGGAGGTTTCCCCCTCGAAGAGGATTATTATCTTAATTTCTCTCTTTTTCAAGGCGTTTAGTACTTATTCTGAGATTTTTCTATGCTATATTGATATTTGGTTCTTAACATATGGTATCATAGCTCAAGGTCTTGGGGTTTCGCTACTACATCTGAGACACTGTGGAATTTTTTCTATAACTTTTTTTCTGCAATGTTTCAAAAGGAACGTCCTGGAGGTTATTTAGTATATGGATCAAGGTACATTGGGTTAAAATTTCATCTCTTGAGGCCTTATACTTTCGGAAATACATCTTGTGTAAGATAGGGTTCTGGAATCATCCTGAAATGAGTCAATGAGGAATTTTCACTATAAAATATTTTCTGTAATGTTTCAAACCCTGAACTCTGGAGGATATTCACAGAAATTAGTAAGGTACCTATGGTAAAAATTTCAGCTTCTGGATCATCTTACATTTGTAGATACACCCTGTGGAAGATAGGGTATCTAACTAGTCTCAAGAAGGTTTTCCAAGTAAAACTATCATAACTTCTTCGTAGAGTATCCAAATTGAGTGAGACTAGTTGCATTGGATAGTGGACAGTTCGTAGTATTTTGGGTACTAGTTTCAAAATTTTATATCAATTATTTTTTGCGGGGCACGCTATACAAGTGAGATCTCTTAGAAAGGACAAAAATCATCAAGTTGTGGGAAAGTTACCGTAAATTCCACTTGGAAAATCCAATTTTGATCAGACCTGCGGCATTGCAGAGAAGAAATATCAAACAACTAAAAAAAATAAAGTTTCATACCTATAAGGGCCGAAACTTTGGAGATACAGTAGAAGAAAGATTGTCTAGCAAAACCACCTCAAAATCAAGGTTCAAAAGTGATACTTGACCAACATGCCACCCAAAAAGGGAACTTATACACCAAACAAGCCTCCACAAAGTCCTACTTGGACTCTTGATGATGGTGAAGAAATGCGTAGGGACATAAATCAATTACAAAAGAAGATAGTGACAAAAGATAAACTACAAGGGATGATGGATTCAACTGAAGCTAAATTGGAGGCAATAATGGATATTAAGATGGATGGTTTAAAAAGGGAGATCATGGAAGAAATGAAAAATTTCCTAATAGAGAGGACACCTGAAACTGAAAATGTGTCCCATGAAATTCATGATGAGGACACAAGGAAGATGAATAAATAATGGAGAAACTCCAACTTTGGATTGAAGACGAAACAAGTTCCTAAGATCAATATGAGTAAGTTTGATGGCAAGGACCCAATCACATGGATACTTAAGATGGAGCAATTCTTTGATCTACATAATGTGCCAGATACACAAAAGGTACGAATTGCTTATTTATATTTAGAACCCAATAAATTTGTTTGGTATCGATGGCTTTGTTCTCGCAAATCACTCCTCATTTGTACAATTTTCAAGGAACAAATGATAGCACACTATTAGGATACAAGGAGAAATACCTTCTTTATCCAATTGATAAATCTCAAGCAAAAGGGTTCAATTACATAGCACATTGAGAACTTCCAAAGATTGAATATAAAGGTAACAGATATTCCATATGAGAACTTGATTGATGTATTCATAGGAACTTTAAAGGATAACATTCAACATGAGGTTCTCCTTTGGGAACCCAAATCATTGGAGAATGCATTTAGGGTTGCAAGAAATGTTGAAAGTAAAAATATGGCTATGGCTACTAGAAGGATCAATCCTAACAACTATAGAGAGAATAATGCTCATTCTTTTAAAACACATCAACCTACAAGGTTGACACCTCAACAGTTAGAGGAAAGAAAAGAAAAAGGTTTATTCGTTAATTGTGACAGCAAGTACAGTAAGGGACATAAGTGTGGTGAGAAGAAATTATTCTACATAGATTGTTAAGAGGAAGAAGAACAAGAACAAGAACCATCTCAAGATGAAAACGTAGAAGCAATTTTTTCATAAGGGTTGACTCCCACGATATCGTGTAATGCATTGGCTAGAATTAGGACTCCTCAAACCCTCAAGATTGAAGGATATATCAAAAATAAAAAGGTAATAGTCCTAATTGATTATAGCAGTACTCATAATTTCATTCACTATAAATTAGACAAAGATCTCAATTGCTTTGTATATCGAGCACCAGAGTTTCAAGTAATGATTGTAGATGGAGGAACTATCAATTGCTCATGAAAATGCAATAAGATCAATCTTACTAAGGGGGAATATGTAATGAATAGTCAAATGATTGCTATACCCATGGGTGGTGTTGATGTTGCACTAGGAATCCAATGGTTACAATCATTAGGAACGGTGGCTTTTAATATTCAAGAACTTTTCATGAAATTTTCATTGGAAGGAAAAGAAATTGAGTTAAGAGGTATCACAGGGAAATGAGGTAAGGTGATAAGCTCTAATGGAATGACAAAATTATTGAAAAAGGGGCATCAAGGTGTTATTGCAGAACTATGCTCACTAGATGTTCAAACATCCAAGACATCTATTCCTCTAGATATCCAAGGGATCATTGATAAGCATTCAAAAGTATTTGAAGATATTCCCAAAGGTCTTCCACCCACTCGAAATGATGATCATGATATTCACCTAATTCCTGGGAGTGTCCCTCCTAACATTAGGCCATACAGATACCCTTATGTCCGTAAGAGTGAAATTGAGCGCATGGTTGAAGAAATGTTAGAGGCTAGCATTATTAGACCTAGCCAAAGTTCTTACTCTGCATCGGTGGTAATTTTATTCAAGAAAGATGTCTCATGGCATATGTGTCAAGATTATAGAGAGCTCAACAAGATCACTATTAAAGATAAGTTTCCTATTCCCGTCATTGATGAATTGTTATATGAACTACATGGAGCAATCTATTTCACAAAGTTGGATCTCGTTCAGGGTATCACCAGATTAGAATAAAGGAAGAAGATATCCCAAAAATAGAATTTTGAACTCATGAAGGACATTATGAATTTTTGGTCATGCCTTTTGGCCTTACAAATGCACCTTTCACATTCCAAGGGTTGATGAATTCCATTTTCAAGCCCTTCCTTCGAGGAAAGAAAGAAAAATATATTGGAGCCTGAAGCCATAAGGTTATAGGTGACAAGATCCCAATTCAAAATATATTGCCAGAACTTGACGAGGAAAGAAAAATCATATTGGAGCCTGAAGCCATCAATGACACAAGAATTCGACAACTGAGGAATAGATCCATTTCAAAGTATCTCATTAAATGGAGGAAACTAGCAACTGAATATTCCACTTGGGAAGATGAGTCTTTTATACAGAAGCATCCAAATTTACTCAAGTGTTGTGGACAACACTTGTCTCAAGGGGAGGGGCATGTTAAGCCCTAAATAGTGGCTCATTACCCCTTAATTGGGGCATATTACATTAGTAATGTTATTTTATTTATGTCGGCTTTATTCCATTAGTTGTAATTATACCTCCTAG
>ML785408.1:414513-468100 GCA_009831015.1 Picea engelmannii
TTATTTATGTCGGCTTTATTCCATTAGTTGTAATTATACCTCCTAGTCTCCTATATATACGAAGGAGACATTTTCATTTTGAATCATCTTGTAATTGCACATTTATTGTGGGCATAAGGAGGTTACCCCCTCGAAGAGGCTTATTATCTGAATTTCTCTCTTTTTCAAGGTGTTGAGTACTTATTATGACGTTTTCTATGCTATATTGATATTTGGTTCTTAACATTTATTTTGGATGAACAAAAATATTCACCAATTCAATTGACCCAACCATCTACTATCGATGGTTTCTCTTAGTGAATTTCCAACACTTATAAATTTCAACCAAATCCCTGATGAATTCGTACCATCGATGTCCAAGCCAAGATGATCTTGACCATCGATCAACTCCAACTCCAAAATGGACTAAAACATATAGACCAATGATATACTTCAACTTTCCAACCTCTGAAAGAAAATCTTGATTGTCAATTCACATTGCCTTCCAAACAGTCGAAACCTTGTAATTTTTTGAATTTATCTCAACGAATTTAAGTAGTTGATCATGATATCAAACATGATCTTTGTCATCGACTCACTCAACTCTGTCCAATGCTACAACGACCATTAAAAAAAAGACTTTTACCTTCCAAGTTGAACTTATCTATGAAATTATTCATATTAATGTCCCATATCATCTCTAAGAGGATTATGAGGCAATTTCACACAAACTTTACCCAAGAATTTGATGATTTCACTCTAATTTTCTCTTTTTTTCCCCAAATCTTCCACAAACAAATCTGTAACTATAAATTTTTCCCAAATTAGAACCAGTTCTTGGCCCATATGAGTCCATTGTTTGAAATGGAAGATATGATACCCTTATATAACATACCCAACCTCCATCTCAGCAACATTACGTGCAAAAACACATTAAACCATTAAGATTTACTACTAATTAATTTCTTGTATCTTACCAACTACAAATCTCACGTAAATTTAACTATTTGATTCATACCATATTATAAATACATCTAACAGCATAAAGAAAAATCGTGAATGTAAGTATTCAAGCAACATCAAAATACCAAACATTCATCCAAACCATTTACATAATGGAAATAACATCAAAACAAAACATAAACACTTATATGTTAATAATTAACCAATTGGCTACATAGAAAGGATGAACCTCCAGTGTTTCTTTCCATTTTTTGTCAACAACATGCCACCCCTAATTTGAGGCTATGAGTCCACAAAGATATTTGAACCACTGGTTTTCCACTTTACATACACAACATCCCCAAAACCCATGCTCTAGTTCCACAACAATTCTGATCCTCTATCTCTCTCTTTTCCCCACAACCTAGAGTACCCAAGGAATGTATCTCTTTGACTTCTCACAGTCCCTTAGGATGTACCATTGATTTATCAGGGCCAATAGTTCACTTGGTTGGACAATAATCTCTCAGCTGGGAACTTTCATGAACTCTCATCTTCCTAAGGAGTTCTCACAATAGCCTTCACAAGGATCTTGATAAATTTCCTCAACATGAATTCACACACAATCTTCTTCCTTGGCATACAACATAGCCAAACAATGGATTCCTTTAAGTATACCATGGATGTTTCTCTTCCGAGCCCTCAACTCTCCCTTTGCTACTCAAATTTTGCATGTAAAACTTGTCCCCATTCTCCATATCAATTTCCCTTCTTCTCCCTATCTTCCTTGACTCTCACTCTTCCTAAATATGAGTGTACTTCATCCCATGCTGTCCATTAACTATGGAATGTGACCACTCACAACCACCCTCTTACATGAGTTTAAATGATTAGATTTGGGAACAATCAACAACAATTAGAAGGTTATACACAATGGTAATATGATTTCAAGAATCTGGGTTGGATTCATACCCATGAATAATTCTTCCTTGGACCCCTCTCTCTTGTGCAATAATACCCCCTTTATTGTTCTTCATCTCTTTCATATCACAACCATCAATTATTACTTTTATTAATTATTCAATGAAAATAATATTTGATTCAAACCTTGACCACATTAAATCAACATGAGCTCTTCACCCCAACACATCGACTCACCAACCTAGTTCACATTTATAAAATTACATTATAATTTGTGGGGATTAAAACCAGGGATGTTACAAAGATGTTGGATCTGATGTTAGTGATATCACTTCAAGACACCAAACTCAAAGTCAAAATTAAAATTCAAGAATTGCCTTGATGAATCATGTACTTTAGACTTTTGATCCTATTACCTACTCTGATGTTGAAGGTCAACCTAAATGGGAACAGGTCATGCAAACAAAATTATATTCTTTGACAAAGAATCATACTTGGGAATCAAATCTCTTACCACAAGGAAAGAATGTTGTGAAGTGTCGATGGATTTACAAGACTAAATTTACCTCTCAAGGTGTTGTTGAGCGTGATAAATCTTTCTTGTTTGCAAATGGATTCTCCCAAAAAGAAGGCATTGACTATACTAATACCTTTTTTCATCTTACAAAGATGAAATATGTTCAACTGATTCTTTCTCTTGCTACTCGATTTGGATGCCAGATCCATCGGATGGATGTGAAGAGCGCTTTTATTCAAGGAGACCTATCTCAATAAATTTTCATCGAAAAAACTCTTGGTTTTGTGACAGATTCTAACCTAGTTTCTAGACTCAATAAGTCTCTCTATGGTTTAAAGAAAGCTCCTTGAGCTTTGTATGCTACGATCGACAATTTATTTCTTTGACTTGGTTTCAAACATCGTGAATCTGATCAAAACTAGTATGTACTCCATATTAATAGAAAAACTTTTATTGTTACATTGTATATGTCCATGACCTTGTCATCATTGGAAATTAAACTGATCTCATTCTTAGATTGAGGAATCAACTTTCTTACTCCCTTGACATGATAGATCTTGTTACTTTGCATTATTTTCTAGATCTTCAATTATTACAACTATATGATGGTTTTTTCATTTCACAATCTAAATATGTAATGGATATTTTGATATGTTTTAAGATGGTAGATTGCAATCCTTGTGCTACTCCTTTTCAATATAGAGTAAATATAGAAATTGTTTTTCAAAATCCCAAAGTTGATGCTACACTCTATCGAAAATTGGTCAAAATTCTCATTTATATCACTCACAATCGACCTGGAATTTCCTTTGTTGTTAGTGCGGTTTATTGGTTTATGCAGGACCCTAGACAAATCCACTAGACGATAGTTAAATTATTTTTCCACTATCTCAACTAGGGTACCACTCATTTTCCTGTCAAGTATTTTGGAGGTTCAAATTTGTTGGTCGACTTCATAGACTTTGACTAGGCTGGCAACAATGATGATCAAAATTCCACTTCTCGATATGTGTTTTACTTCAGCACTAGACCATCAATTTGTTCGTGAAAGAAACCGAAGGTAGTCTCCTTGTCAACTACAGAAGTATAATAATGTGCTGATGTTCATGCAGGTATAGAGAAAGTCTAGATTCGTCAACTACCAGGTGAAATTGGATTTCATGTCTTGACCTTGACTACAATGTACTGTGACAATCAATGTGCCATTCATGTTGCTAACAACCATGTTTCCCATAGTAAGATGAAGCATGTTGATCTCCATAATCACTATTTGTGACTGTTAGTTCATGAGAACATTATCTCTCTTGTCTATTGAAGAACAAATGATTAGGTAACTGATATTTTTGCTAAGAATTTATCTGAGGGTATATTTATCAATCTCCATATGATGCTTGGGATTTAGGAAAGTGGAATTATGGGGTTTATGTAATGTCCCTAATCTGAACCCCTTTGCAATTTTCCATATAGGCTGGTGAGTTGTTGGTACCAATTGTAAATGTAAATGTACATATAGGTTGGTGAGTTGTTAGTATCAAGTTTTGGTTTTGCACGCACCTGAGCAGTGCATAAGAATTGTTATCAAAACAATGGTGCACATATTTCATAGTGATGTGCACACCTCGGTACGTGCATGTGGTTTCACATCAAAGGAAGGGTGTGCAAATTTCACAGTGTTGTGCACACTTGAGTAAGTGCATGGGGATTACCTTGAAGTGTGCATCAAACTGGGTTATATATATACATTTACATATATATATATGAGGCCGAAGATCCTATGTGGTTATGAGGTACTCAAGTTATTAATCATATCACATCATTGTGTTCAGATAGATCAGATGAAAATATATGGGGGGATAACTCCACCGAAAAAGGGAAAAGCAGGGGGGGGGGGGATTAAGTCCTAGGGAATATTTTATTAATATTTATGAAAAGTGTAAGTTACGGATAATTATTTATCCTAAGTTCCCCAGGAATGGGAACAGGTCACCTAGTGGACAAATCTAGTTTTGAATGTGACAAGTGTCCAGTTTAAGGCATGAAATATATATTGTTGGCCTTAGTGTATTTTGGAAAAAAGAGAGAAACTCATTATTTTGGGGGATTATTCATTCATTTTCTCATGTACATAACGGAGGCAGACCATATTAGAAAGGACAACTACTACTTTATATGCAGAGAAAATCTTGTAAGGGGTTTTTCTATATGGTAGCCAGAGAGTATTTGTTGAGGAAGAGGCGGGTTGTCAGGCCCGTGAGTAGTCTCTCTAGGTGAGAGTTTTGTTGGGAATTGTTTCCTGGTGTGCTCAAAAGTAGTTAAAGGATTTGAGACTTCTTGTCTAACATGTTGTTGGTACCTTGGAAGGGAATTGGGGCATCTGAGGGACTATTGAGCAGAGAAGGGGCACACTTCCTTGGGTGTAACATGCATGTGGGGAATGTGAGATTGTAGTCTAGTTGCAACAGTGGTACCTTAGACTGAGAAATTATGTGATTATCATACCTTACCTTGGTATTAGAAACTATTTTTCCCTAGTGGTGATAAGCCCCAACTTGTGGGTCATCTATTGCTCAAAGTATATGAGAAATAGAGTCTATGGCTGAGAGGAACATCTAAGTTCTGTGAGAAGTTGGTGACTTTTAATAAAAGATGAGTGTCTTTATGTGATTCTTTCATTTACTATGTGGTTAATTATATATGTTCAATATGGGTTTAGTTCTTTTATGTTGTTGCATAGAAGTAATTTTTGATATTCTATATAATGTTGCTTGCACATGCAGTGTTGATATTCATTATTTGTAGTCATGCATGAGTATGATAGTTTTTGTTAGTTATTCATGTTAATTTAACATTAGGATATTGGTATTGAGTCTCTGGGGAAAATTTAGAATGACCATGTGCACATGGAAATACTCTGTGTGCACAAGACATTGGATTCTCTTTTGCACACATGGAAGTAGTCTGCGTGCTTAAAGGAAAAAAATAATTGGCATGTGAAACCATAATGGTTGCGCACATAGTAGAGATCATATGTTCAGAGTGGATTATGTGAACAACAATGTTTCATGTTGAGTATGCTTGAGTGTGCAATCTTTTTGAATTACTTTCATTGTTACAACTTTTGTCAAAAGAGGAAAGTTTGGGTGGCGCCACTCAACTTGGGGTTGAGCTCGTTACTTCAAGTAATTTTTTGCAGAATAATGTTATAGAGTAGAATCTGTGCACTATAATTAGGGGTAGCATTTCTTAGTAGTAATATGAGGATGTTACCTTATGGTATGAAACACAGTTCGATAACGGGGTATGTTACAAATTGATATCAGAGCAGTTCGGTAATGGGGTAAGTTACAGATTGGTATCATAGAAGTTTGGTAATGGGGTACATTACTGATTGGTATCAGATTAGTTCGGTAACATGGTATGTTACAGATTGGTATCATAGATCGAGTTTCAAAAATGAGACTACAAGGGCCAAGTTTCTATTTAAGGAAAAATTAGGGCTGGTAAGTAGTCCATGGTGTGCATAAAATAAGAATTTGAAAGTGCGTGCACTAAATTCTATACATTGCAGAGTGAAGCACTGGAATTGCACATGAAACAGTGAGGCATGGGTGTACGAACTAAAAATTATGGTTTTGCAGAACAAAATTTGTGGTTCATGCAAAATATTTATATGCATTGTATATGTTAAATATTCACATCACACACTAGTATGTGTTAAATACCAGTGCGTGCATTGACTTCAAAAGAAAGGATTATGACAAAATGGTGCAGATTTTTCATGAAGTTGTCTCAATAATTCGTCTAACAAATATTATTACCTACACATTTTGTAGAGTTAACAACAATTAGAGTAGTTCAAAATCAGTGTAGAAAGTAAAAAATCATGGAATATTCGCAGAGAGATTGTAGCCATGATGGTGAATTTGGGGATTTGTATGTCGATTTGGGTGTTGATGGTACAGAATCCAGGGAGGAGTGCATAAAATTGGTAGGAACCATAAAGGGACTGCAAAAAGATGTCCAAAGCTATAAATATGATAATGAAAGTAGAAATCATTTCCAATTCCTATTCCTTTGGCCACCACCCACCCCAAGACCTGCATACCTTAGGTGAGCATATTGTGAGCATGTTATATAGTAGTACTTCTAATTGTGAACCAGACTTGCAAGCTTGAAGGCTGGCTTTCAGTGATACAGGAGAGCTGCTTCATATACGATGTATTGGGACAACCAAAACCCTTTCCCTCCTTTTGGGGATCCCAACATATAAAAGGTGGGGTGGGGAGGGTTAAAGAAAATATCTTTAATCTCCAAACCTATCACCTTGTAGTTTATTCCTCCATTAATTATTCGAGGAATAAAGGAAGGGAGGCTTATGAAATCCAAGAAGTAGAAATATGACTTCAATATCAAGTTGACGCAAAGATTATACAGAATAGAAAATAAAATGGAGAAGGAGACATAGTCAAGTAGGTCAGGAATTCCAAGGTCTCATGATGATAAAATAAGAGAAGAAAGAAGTGTTGATAGGAATCAACTTCACTCACCAAAGCATTCATCTAGAAAAGAATGCAGTAGCTCAAGTCCATATCCTGTCAGAAATCATAATAGAAGGATTGAGGTAGACGAGCTACAAGGAGAAATAAATAAGATCAAACCTCCAACCTTTAACAATGAGCATAAGAATGATGCATATGGAGAGATCTGGTTGTTGGGTATGAGAAAGCACTTCCAACTGCATAATTATTCAGGGAAGCTAGAAGGGAGAATTTATATCTATCAACTAAAAGGAAAAGCATCAATTTGGTGGGATCAATTCTTGCAAGTGAAACACATTGATGATTTTAAACCCTAGGTATGCACCTCTTCCTTCTTTTCCTCCATCAATCCATCCATATGTAAACCTAATTCATGCTTAGTTTCTTTTCAATGGTATGTTGACAAAATTTTGATTTGTTCTCGTCTTCCTCTTATTTTTCATCATTTTCATCATTTTATTTCTCTTTACAAGGTTAATACATGTTTTGGTTTGAATTGAAAAACTCACATCACCATTATTTTGTCACTAGTGGGTTGCTAGGAGGTTAACCTATGCATTTGATGCAAAAAGACATAGATTGCAAGAATGTGCCTATTCTTTCAAACAACAGAAAACACGTATTTTTGTTGGTTTAAACGTTTAGAAAAATTTAAAAATTTAAATCAAGTTGTGTTGGTACCTCGCATGTCTGTGCATGCCCCTGAGCACTCAATTTCACATGGGTTACCACTAGTTTTACCATCATTTCTGAATTCATGCTAAAATCATGGAGGCTTGTGCCTTCAATTTTTATCATCGCAAGATCGTGGATAATTATCGATGCAGGTGGTGAAAGAAATCAAATTAACACATACATTCAATTCATCATTTTCAACAAAATTGGTTTGAACACAATGGTTTCTCCCTGGGACCATTGGAAATTAAACAGAATAGAGCCACAAGGGCTCGAACTAATTGATGTCTTTCTAGAAATTAGAGAAGTTTTCATGAGGGTGAAATGGTCTAGTTTCATCTTCTCTTTCGAAGGACACCACACTGGAGTATCCTTTCTCTTTGCAAACAATTTTTATGGGTTTCAGACCTAGCTCGAGCAGACTACAGTTCATATCACAAAACATTTTATTGGGGCATCCTGTGCTCTCTTGGTTAGTGGGGAGAGATGGTTCAAAAAGGGAAAATTTCCAATAGAGATCTTCAACAAATTCCTGGTATCAGAACACAAAAACCCTAATTGGAGTCAAGGTATTTTGATTATGTGTATTAAAGATGAGTGTTGAGGAATCCTCATAGCAGTCTAAATATAAATGATAGGTGCAGGTCATTTCTTGATTGTTCATTGTTATCATCTCCATTTACTTATGCACTTAAGTGGTGATAAATAATTAAACCTCCCTTTTTATTTGTTTAAAAGTTTGACCAAGATGTCTAAAAGGGTCTAGATCCACCTCGAATCTTCTCATAGAATTTTAAATCATTAGGGTTTTAAAAAATCTTAGTCCTCTTTGATTTGGATGAAATAGAGATGCCCTGGAAAGATTTTTTACATTTTGTAAGATTACAGGAAGAGGAACAAGAATTTGATTGATAGTATGAAGAGAGAAGGGAAGAGGGTAACCCATAAATGAGGGTTTCCCCTGGACCTAGGTGCTTCTCAAAGGATACCAAACAAACTAGAAATAATAAATTTGCACCTAAAAAGGGGATACCCGATCTAAAAGGGCCAAATTAGTTACTCTGGCAAATGAAGAAACCCCTCGAAGGAAGTTAACATCATCTACAACAAAGAAACGAGAGAAGGAGGGAAGTAAGGTTTGTATCAGACAGATAGAGGAGTAGGTCACCCCACTAGGTCCATTTCCACCTAAGCATTCTGAAGATGATCTTGTTACCACCACCATGGAGAAAGATAAAACTCCCAAGACAAAAACAAGGAGGCAAGAGAAAACTAAGAAACATAGTACTGAGATTATTTCTACAGAATGTTTTCCTGTAGAAACCTTGATTAAGGAATCCTATGAAGAAAAAAAAAGTAGAAAAAAGAAAGGGAACCTTGACCCTCAAATGCCTAGTAAACCTAACAGAAAAACCAATATTACCAATCAATTGAGGTTGAATTCGAAGGAAATTCTTAATCCATCCTTAAAAAACCAACATCCCATTGTCATTAAGGATGAGAACATTGAAGAGGGCATCTCTTGATTTTCCAATATGGAGGAGATGGATATCCACACATTGAAAAACATGTCAGGAGATAAAGAAAAGCATAAATACAATAAAGGGGAAACTTCAAGGGTAAATTATGCAACAGTGAAGACAAATTACCCTCTAGACTTGGATTTAGAACAAAATGTAATGGACCCTAGCCTAGACCCTGAGTAGGACTCTGATGGAATAACCCAAGAGCTATTTCTTAACAAAGTTTCACATCACATCAAACCATATATTAAAGTAAAAATATTGAAATGTAGGAACATGTGAGGGAGACACATGACACAAATTCTGAGGTAGCACACAGATATGAGATGAGGTCAAGAAAAACTAAGTTGTCCATTGACCTCAACAAATCTTCCATAGAGGAAGAACATGGGCTAAAGGATAGAAATAAGGTACAGGTCTTGATAAAACCAAAGTTATAAGATGAAAAATGTATAGATGACAATCACCAGGTACAAATTCTGAAGCAACAAATTCAAAGTTTATAGCAACATGAGTAGTATCTGGAAATGCAACATACTAAGCTACAAAAGAAGTACTAGAAGTTGCAAAAGAAGCCTCAAAATACATGCTTGTTCTTGAAAGAGATAATCTAAGAGGTCTATTGTTGTCAAAGGAGAAAGGATTAGCAACTTATGGTAGTTGATCCACCTATGTTCCAATTTGGTCTACAGTTGAAGTGTATGTGGGCATCCATGCATAGTCACCTGCCAGTTACAATTGCCGAAGGTTTTTGTTAGGATTTGTTCCACTTCAGTTATCAATAGTATTTATAGTTGTACTTATAGAAGTTTTGTTGTTTTATTTCAAGACATTTCTTCCAAGTGTAATAAGTGGTCATTTTCTTTTGATATGAACCATATTTTTTGTTAAGTTCGATTTGAAGGGAAGTCATGACTGATACTTCCAACTAAATATACTCAGGTCAAAGAGAAGTTTTTGAGCTGTAATGAAGGAGTGATTCAAGTTTTTTACAGAGTCTAGTTGTAATGTGAAGTTGAACTTTTGTTTTAGATTCTAGATAGATGGTCAAAACCCTCTTGGGATAGAGATAAATAAACATTTTTTTTAATGTAATAAGGTTCATTTTTTAGGATATCAAGCATCAGAATTTTGGTTGGACCTGAAGCATAATCCTGTAAAGTTTCCTACCGGGTGAATATAAGTTTTGGTGACAAATTATGTTTTTTTCTCAAATATTTTTGGTGTTCTTAATCTTATCTAGATGCAAGTTGGAAATGTATGAAATGTGTGGTTTCCTTTTCTTTCAGCTATTGTCTCAATGAACTATTTATTCCTATGCAACTTGATTTCAACTATTTCTTTTAGTAAATAGTTCATTTTAATAAAACCTTGTTTGGATGATTTGTCTCAAGATACATGTTTTAGATATGTAATATCATTTCAAGTTTGGAATTTCATACAACAAGTAACATTGTAGGTTTTTTTTGTATTTCATCTGTTTTATTCTTCATACATGTATCTTCTCACCAAAATGAATACCATCAACTAAGGGAAACTTTATAGTGGTATTGTTCAACACTCCAACTAGATCCATGTCCTTGGAAACCCATCTATTAGCTTACCAACAAACCTAATTCATTTAAATCATTCATTCCAAAACTTGAGGTGGCCTAGCTCTGCCCTTTAGTAGTCAAGTGCAGACCTTGGGACCAACATATTCTGGCGTTGTTTATGAGGAATGGAGTAACGGATTATATTTCCCTAGGAGAATGAAAACAATAAGATGTAATCTTTGATGTTGAACACATATTAGGAACAAAGGTGATTTCCATCTTTCACCTCACGACTCCACTGAATGAAAATATATTAAGGAATTCTGGCTCCCAAGAAAGGATCTAGGAAATCAAATCCTAAGCCTACTAAAACACCAAAAGTCAACCTTGATCTTAATGGTGACACAACCAACCCTGATTCAGAGAGAAAATTAGAGAAGACTATCATTTCTTAGAGATACCCCCTGCGATCCAAAGGAAAGGACATAATTGAAAAAATTTCCTTTGTCCACAACAAGAACCAACCTAAGGTTGTCATTTTTCAAAATCCCCTTGTCATTAGGCCTCAGGCATCCCCTATCTCAACTTTTTCCTCATCATATCCTCCATCAACCACACCCACTACTCCTCCTCAGCCTCAGATTCGAGTTGTCCCAAACATAGTTGTCAAAAGGATGGAAGGCATCATTACAGCTAGGTATGCACCTTTGGTGTTGCCTAAAAACTTAAATGCCTTTCCCATAGGTTACTACATGAAATATCTTCCAACGTACAATGATAATGGGGAGATGACTATTGAAGAACATATGGTGGAATTTTACAATTTTGCAAACAACTTTAGCATTGAACATGCACATGTATGGATGAGGTTGTTTGTGCAGAGCTTGGATGTAGAGGTAAGTGTTATCATTGAAATTTTATCTGCAACATTACACGCAAATGGTTACAAAAATACAATAATGCCAAACAACTATTAGTTCACCTACAACACCAAAATACATTTCAAAAGGAAAAAACCATACAATTGGGAAAAAATTGACATGTACAAACTCGTTAAAGGTAGCGCACACATGGTACGCAGTTGAAAGAAGCTCGTAGAGTGCACAATGTGCCATATGTGCGACTTTGTACAAGAAAATATGTGCACTCCTATGAACGACACATTTATGGTTCTTGTCGGCCCCCAACCACTTATCGACTAGATCCCAACTTGATTTGACCTTCATATATGAGTTGAATCTGAATGGGGGGTTGGTCAAGGACCAAAGGGTACCCTAAAGGGCCCCTTGTTCACACTAAGAACCAGTTGAATATTTCCTTGAAGAAATAATATAAAAAGAGGCCATGGGTGCACTAAGAAACCAATATCTTCATAGTATTGTTATGATGCCTCAATTATCCCTTGATAATCCTCTTTTCTCATAGGATCATTCTAGAATCATTCCAATAGGCCATTCCACTCACCTATTGAGGGAATAGGCATTGATTTTCTTCATCATTCACAATTTTTCTTCCATTGTAAGAAGAGCTCTCCATTAGGGAACTAAAGAGACCTCCCAAGGAGGAAGAGTGGACTCATAAGTCCTCATTTTTATCTACGGTGTTTTTCAAACTAATATAGTTATCCATTGGTGACATATTCTTGGTTATTGGTTGACCCTTTATGGTTCTAAAAGTTTCTTATGCATTCTAGTTTTATTTCCTTAGTTGTTTTAGTTTGTTTAGTTGTTTATTTCATTTGTTTGGTTTTTTTAAACCATGCACTAACCTATGTCTTGTCTAGCAGGCCCAACTAGGCATGCAAGTGCCCTTGTTTTTCTCACCCAAGTGACGAAATAGACACAAAAGATTGGCGACCATACTAGGGAAAGGTATCAATTTCCACCCTATTTGGGCTTAGATAGAACTTTTTTTTAATCCATTTTCCTTGCAAGTACCAAAACAAATTACCTTTCAAAAGCAATATTTTAAGCCGAAGGAGGAGAATTTCACTCAAACATTTTCCCCTCAACGCGTATCAAAACATGTGTGGGTATTCTAACCCACAGACCTGTACTCAATGCACTATGTGCCCAAAATAATTATGTTAGCAACGCACTATGCGCCTAAAAGACTAATGTTCTTTGTGCATTTTGAACACTATGCTCCCAAAAGGATTATGTTATATACACATTTTGCGTACTGTGTGCCCACTACACCTCTATTATAAATGTAACCCACGTACGTTTCCATAGTTTAAAAATTGTAATGGTTGTTGTGATGATTTGAAAGCCCCTATCCTTGAAATTCTTGCTTTCATGCAATTTGTAAATGCACTCCACTTAGAATCCTTTCCCATATGAAAAGTTAGCTAAACATAGGCACTTAGGGGGTAAAAAGAACCATATGTTCTCCTCTTTTTCTTTGGTTTCCACATGGATGGCTTGTTTGGTTTGTAAAATTTAAATTTGAGATTATTGCTATGACATATAAAAACTCTTGCATTGGGACCAGAAATCAACTTTGATCATTGAGTATGTTCTTCTCTCACACCATAGAGCAATCTTGAGAATCAGAAAGGTGGTTAAGGAGACATTTCATCTCCCTTAACAAAAATATTTAGGAGAGGAGAAATCCCCCCTAGGGCCCCTCTTAATTTATTTTTGAAATCATCTTAAATTTGTAAGGGCCCATTCATGCCCACGTGTTGCAAACATTAGGATAGTTTATTGAAATTACTTTCTTAGTTTACATCACTAGGAGAGTATAAAGATCAAAGTAATGGGCCCATACATGCCCACATGCTTGCAATCTAGGATAGATTTTCAATATTTTTTAGTGTAAACAACATTAGGGAGTTTAAAGGATTATACAGGACCCATATGTCCACATGCTATCTCTTTAGGGATTTTAAAATTTCGCAAGGTTGTACCAATGACACTTAGTAAGATAGGTAAAAAAGATTTGTAAGGACCACATGAAGTCCACGTGTTGCAAATTCACACCTAACTTATTAAAATTTGGCACATTTCATCACTTTCTCACACACAAAGTCACTCCTCACTCACATAATTTCCATCTTGAATTGTGGAGGTTGAAGTAGGTTTTATCCAAAGGAATTCTGAAACATACCACTATTTCTTGTAGAAATTATCCATACCCACTTAATTAAAACGAGATTGGTTCACACCCCCCAATCTCTCATCCCACCACATCTAAAAAAAATCAAAAAATTCACTAAGTTTTCCTCCACAGGAGATGCCAAAAGAAATTTTTTAGTCTAGGTAGGATCTCGGGGGTAGGCATCCAAATAACCCCTTGTTATCTAGTTCTCACATTTTCAAACATTAGAAGTTAACAAACAGGGAACTTTAAAATCCTGCAGGTCAAGTGTTCCTACAACATAAGGCAGGGAGATACCCATAAAGGGTTGAAGGTCAAGGTCCGGTTGTTCTTTGCGTCCCCCCTTGAGCCACCCAACTCTTGGAAGGGATCTAGCCCGTGACCCATTTCTGAGGCCAAAAATCTAAATGTCACACTTTGACTGAGGTACCTAGTGGCCAAATTTAGGACATCTACCCAAGTGGCAATTGTGGGTTGCAATTGCACCTTGATCATATTTTGTGTGGATATTGGGAAATATCGCCAACTCTTTTGGGATATGCACCCTCTACCCCTCATTATAACGGATTATTTCATCCTTCATTAGTTCCTCCTCTGGTGGCTTCAGACCCCACTATTGAGTGCTCTTGGAAGGTCTAGTGTTATTTGAGAGGAAGGACGATACGTCTTTTCAGGACACTAGCATTTTCTTTATTTGTTCCCCCACGTGGACAAAATCCACCTACCCACATGTATGCTTATTTACAATTGATTTATGTATGATTCTCATTTGATTACATCCAATTGTGAGTTATATTCTGAAGGTCCAAATTATACAAGTCTCTTTTTCATTTATTGCTCTCATCACCATTTGCACAATTCACTTTTCTAGTCGGAAATCATAGGGGACCCATAGAATCCTCGTCATTCCAAATGCTTGTAGAATCACCCTCCTATTTTAGGAGGAGTTCCTAATCTTGTCGACTCACCGACTCAACCATCTCACACCCCTATGAGCGCCACTATTTTGGGATCATCTTTTCTTGGTTCCACTTTACTTGGGTCCAATTCCCAAGTCCATCCATCCACTATCTCTCCTTCACAAGGAGGCAGGGGGAAAACTTCATCTCAAGGGAGAAGTACAACCCCACCAAATCTCTCTCAAGGGTCAGGTCCACTACCTTCTCACACCATGGCTAGAACTAACCCTCCACCAACACCCCCATGCCATATTTGGCATCTCTCAACATTCCTGATTTGAGTAAAATCATGAATGATTCTATTTTACATGACCCCACATGGCCCAATATGCCTACCAAACTACCTTCAGATATTCCAAAATTTGAAGGAAAACCAAGCGAAGATCGTGCCAACCATGTCATGACCTTCCACTTATGGTGCTCTTCAAACAACATCATGGATGCCACCATCTAATTAAGTTTATTTCAACTAACACTCACTGGTCCATTAGCCAAATGGTACATGGACGAAAAATCAGGGTCCCATGTGACTTTTGAATCCTTGGACAAAGCCTTTTTGTCCTTTTTCCATCTACTAGATCATCATGACACTAGTTTAGAACTTCTCTCCGATTGCAAAAAAACCTCAGCTATGCATATTGTCGACCACATCCACGAATGGCATCAGTGATGTAGTTTATGTAAAGCAAAAACCACCAAAGAACAACATCTTGATTGGATTCTAAAATAACTTGTCTCTATACTTTCCAAATATGTGGCATCCACCTTTCCCTAATCTGAAGAGGAAGCCATTAGCAAGGCTCAACAGTTTGACCTCATTTATGCTTAGTTGAGTTACTTATACATGGTCTTACCTGATGCACCCAGACCCATACCATTTGGCCAGGAAAAACCTGGCATGCATCATGTAGCAGAAGTGTTGATTGGTGCCACGACACATAACAACCCATACATCCAACCACCACCTATGTATGGTACACCAAAATATATGCAAACATATGGAGGGACATCTTATTTCCCTCCTCCCCCTTACCAATGGCCATATCCTATTACTCCCCCTCCACCCATGATTGGACCCTCATCGGCACCCATGATGCACTCGACCTCTCAACCAAGTCTAGGTTCCCCTTCTACCTCTGCATATAACCTGGGCACAAGTGAAAGTGCTTCACCTTCCTATGCTCCCTATGGATCGTTACCACAAAAAAATTAGTATTTCTTGTTTCGTGGTCCCCCACATCTGGTTGCTCCTCCACATAGACAACAACATTTCGGTGTTAAATTTTTTGAGCCCTCTCCCATTCAACAACTTCATACTTTTGAACAGTTGAATATGGAAAATCTATCCCATCATTCGAATAATGCCAAGAAGAAAGGAAAAAATTGAAACAATAATAACCCGAGAACAGGGGAGATAACCCCCAACAAAACCAACCTGCAGGGGGAAACCAAAATCAGGGTAACCAGAACTCCCAAGGGGAAAATAACAACAAACGCCAAGGGAGAAACAAAAACAACAACCTCCGAACAAACTTCCCTTGCGCTCTTTACAGTGAGCATGGACATTATACTCACCATTTCCCCCAAATTTTCAACTTTAAATGAATGAAATAATCCATGAATGCTCCATGTCCTCCAACGTCGCCTACCCCTCAACAGGTCCCAAAACAGTATTTGCAACAACCACCCCTGTTCATGTTTCAAAGCCCTATTCCACACCAAGGTGTGATGAATACCTAACATGAGGTACATCCTTCCCCACCACAAATGGGAAAGTATCAAAAACCAAGTCCCATCCACCATGTAAATCTGATGGATCACAATATCCTCCTCACTAGCAAAGAAGAAATTATTCTGCAAGCGTGGGGTCGTCAATACAGCACACCCCCTGAATCTAATCCCACCACTTTGGAAGAAGCTCCACCTATAGTTGAACAACCCTTGATGATTCAATGCCCTAACACATAACCTACCATTTGTATCCCTCGTGTTTCGTTACGACGGAATGTCAACAACCCTCAGGCTAGGGAAGCACACAATTATAGTCTGGTCGATGACTTGGCACAATATCCTATATCCATGTCTGTATTGGAGGTCCTCCAAACCTATCCAACTCAACAAAAATCCTTAGTTTCTGCCTTGGGGTAAGTTGACCTAGCTGATGTTAGATTCATCACATTTGATCTAGATAGCGGAGAACCTCGTCTCCCCATCATGGTAGCTTTCTAGATACTAGTCAAGATACAAAACATCACAGTTCATCTATGTATCATTGATGAAGGCGCATCCACATGCATTATGTCCAAACCTGTATGGCATAAATTTGGCTCCCCGGAGCTAATACCATCCACCATCACTTTGAGAGCCTATGATGGTAGACCATCCTCACCTAAAGGGCTCTTTCAAAATGTCCCTGTTGAACTCAGGGGAAAAACCATCCTCACTGACATTGAGGTTATCGATGCCTCGCTCAATTACAATATCTTGTTTGGATGTAGATACATGTATGCTATAAAGGCAATGGCCTCATCTATGTTTTGAACAATGATGTTCCCCCACAATGGGAAAATCATCACCATCGACCAAATTACACATTATGAGCCTAACCACTCCACCAACATCGATAACATATTACCTCTTGTCCACACCAGCTCAGAGGCCTATTCACTCATTGACATGGGACCTATAATTTTCAAGGAACCATCGTTGTTGGGGGCATACCATGAAGCACCACCTCTTATACACCCTTCAACAAAAGTGTGTCTCGTATCTTCTAATAGAACTAACACAGGAAACACCATTCCTCCCACTGAGGCCTCTCCACACCTTGACATCCCACCAGTTGAAGAAATTTTACCTCAAGGATTCCCTGATAACCCTACTACACCACTTATCCATGATTTCCCCCTCCCACAAGGGAAAATCCTAGTTTGGGAGACAATTCCCCAAGACATCACTCAAATTCCCTTCTTCTACACCCCACTGGGAGTACATGATTTTGAGTTAGCCGCAATGCTTACCCTTCCCAACATGGTTCTCTCCATCCCTATATGGTATCTACACCCACCCACGATGGTTCCCCAACCATCTCTCCCTCCTCAGTCAGAGGGAATACAAATGCAGATTCCAGTACTAGCTCCAACCACACCACCCTCACCCCCAATCGTGAACACCACTACCACGGTTGGGGAAAGATGGAAGAAGAAAGAACCCACAACTCCACTTCCTCCTAGATTTCAACCTACTTGCACACTATGTGAAAGAGAGGGACACGCCACTAATAGATGTCCTTCTATTCCCAAGTTATGCAATATGATCCAACTCCCTTGAGCAACCAAATTGCTCGCCGCTTCACCAAGAACATCTAATACTACTACAACATCCCCCACTATAGGGAGTGAAGGGATGCAAACCAAAGTCACTTATGCCATATATTCAGAATAAGGCCACTACAATCATCATTTCCCAGCTCTACCTCAGTTTCGTCGGACACTAACAACAGTACGCTAAGCCTTTCAGCAAGATCCCCCTCCACCACCACTTTTGAGTACCCACATCACTGAAATTCATTATGTCTCTACCTCAGTCCCCAAATGAATGAGATTCCCTTGATCTTTTTGTGACTCACTTGTTCACTTCACATACCAGTGTCCTTTGATTGTGGCATACCAAGGTTTTCATTCAAACCCTATTCAACCACATCTAAGCACCTCACCAAGGGTCTTTCCCGCTCTAGATATTGCCGACATCGCCTCCCTAGAACCATAGTCACTTCCCACCCCTCGATGGTTCATAGTAGATTGTATGAGGATATTCCCCCAAATCCTCCCAATTCTCCGGTTCATTTCCCACAGGAAATATTACCCCCTCCCATAGTTTATCCCCCACAGTGTCTGGATATTTGGTTTATGTCAAGCGATCCATCACAACATGGTTGTGATATCCCCTCTATGTCTTCGCCACTTGAGGATGACCACGCTGTGCTAGTCACCCGTGTTACCTCCACGGATCCCCTATATTCTCGCATTTTTCACTGTGACGAAGATATCCTGGAGGAACTCACTACCCCTAATTTCCCATGGAATGCACTCCATCACTGAGTGCTTTTTATCTCACAGGAAGCCTTTGACCCTCCTAGAAAAGCCTCCGTATGTTCAATCGAAACCAATGATTTTATTTCATTGGGGGCATATAGACTGGTTCAACAACCCTATCCCTGCCCTAGATTCTTTTGAGAAAGGAAACATGGCCAATATCTCCCCCACCGTCAAAATCAACATTTCCATCAAAACAAAAATCATAGAATAAATCACCATTGGCACTGCATACTCCCCTGAGGAACTCAACACTTACAAATCTCTCTTTCAGGAATACCGAGATATTTTCTCCTAGTCATATATAGATATTCCCAGCCTCGATCCTTCTATCGTCAAACATTGCATCGACACATGGCCAGAT
The DNA here is from genome assembly GCA_009831015.1 of Picea engelmannii. NCBI lineage: Eukaryota > Viridiplantae > Streptophyta > Pinopsida > Pinales > Pinaceae > Picea > Picea engelmannii. Next base: position 433,663 of record ML785408.1, read on the forward strand.
GTCACCCTAGTCTGTCAAAAGCAACTCCCACTTCACCCATCCAAAGTCGCGGCTATCAAAGACAAAATTGACAATTTACGCACCACTAGGTTCATTTACCTCATTGTGTATACCTCATGGGTTTCCAACCCCGTCCCCATTAACAAAAAACAAGGCACTATTCGTGTCTACACAATTTTTCATGATCTCAACCATGCTTGTCCCAAAGACAACTTCCCAACCACTTTCATCGACCAAATTATTGATGATTGTGCCAACCATGAGGCATTATCCTTCATGGATGGGTTCTTCGGCTACAATCAAATCCAAATCCATCCAAAAGATCGGTATAAAACCGCTTTTACTACCCCATGGGGTACTTTTTCTTATCGTCTCATGCCTTTTGGACTAAAAAACACAGGTGATATGTTTCAACGGGCCATGACTTATTTTTTTCATGATCTTGCTCGCATCATTCTCGCTTACTTGGATGACCTCACTGCTCGATCTAAGAAACAAACTCAACATTTAGATGACTTATGCGTTGTCTTTCAACAATGTCGCCAGAACAATATCCTCTTGAACCCTCTCAAGTGTGTATTTTGCGTCACCATGGGACGCCTCCTCGGGTTCATTGTCTCCCAACAAGACATCACAATGGTCCCCCTCAAGGTCCAAGCTATCACAAAAATTCCACCACCTAGGAATTTGTGCCAACTACAAAGCCTACAAGGCAAAGCCAACTTTTTATGTCGCTTTCTCCCAAATTACACCACTAGAGCGCATGGTTTCCTTCGCATACTACGTCATGATATCCCATTTATATGGGATGAATATGCCCAAACCTCCTTTGATGACTTAAAAATGACACTATCCAATGCCCCTTTGATTAGTCCTCCAGACTATGATCGTGACTACATCCTCTACTTATCTGCCTCAACTGTCTCAGTAGCAGGAGTCCTCGTCCAACTAGAGGATGATGAAAAAGAGCATGTCATTTACTACATCAATACAAATATTTCAAGACCACCACTGAAATACAATCATGATGAGAAACTAGCCCTCACAATTGTCCTTGTAGTTCAGAAACTACGTCACTATATCCTGCTTCGCACTACCAAAGTCATAGCAGATTCTAGCCCCATGTAGTACTTTCTTAGTCGACGACAGATTAATGGAAAATTTTCCCGATGTATCATTATCCTTCAGTAATACGAACTAGAGTTATCAACTCCCAAAAGAAAGAAATAATTTTTTCTTTCCAAACTCATTACGGCGCTTCCCTTAGACACTAAAGGATCACCTATCAATGAGGTGGCATTGTGGGCCCACCAACCATATATAGTCCCTTTTTCCAAACTTCCACACTCATTTATAGGAGCCCAGAGCCTCTGTTTCCTGATCCATCTTCAGCCATGGGATCAGGGTCCCACCATCTACACAATCACATTCCTCGAGTCACCATCTGCACTCGGCCCTAAGGGAGCATTTTTCTCACATCACGTCCAAGTACGCATGCTCATGTTCTAAATTATCAAATAACTATTATATGTTCTTTATCATCAGATATTGTTCACATTGGGTATTTTGTTTTAATGTGTGTAGGTACTTGGTCATCACAACCAACACATCCCTTTCAGGTATATGTTTGACATTGGCATGTAATCATTCCCTCTGAATATCAATTGCATCTCCCAATCACACCCTCCGATGTTCACCTTTAGGGTCCTTACATTCAGATCTACAGTACTGTCACCTCTATTGCATTTTGGTACTGTCACCTTGTAGCACTCTCTCCCACATGAGTTTTCCCATTCATAGTTTCCCTTTCTACTTTGACACTAATGCTACTTTCATTTCCTAGGGATGGGAGTCCCGATAGTCTTATGCACTCCCGAGAATAAGCCACATAATTCTTCTCATCATGTTTATATCATTCCCAATGGACTCCCAGGTTATTTCATCATGGTTCTATTTGACTGCACCTCTGCAGTATCATTAGCCCTCCATTTCATGCACAATTAGTTTTCCCATATGTCAATTTTCCTCCATTCATTTCCCTCATACATAAACCCACCCATGGGGCCTGCACCCTCCACTATTTATCTTCGCAACTTGTTCCCTCACAGGTCAAGACATCTTGGACTGGGGAACCCATTTCTATATCTGTAGACTCATCCCAAATTATTCTTTATTTATTTGGTAATTGTAAAAAGCCTTTATTTCCATCATTTACTTATCTTTTTATTGTCACGCTTGATGACCTTATTTTCATGGCAATGCAACCCATGTCACCATTGGTTGGGGAATCCACTCTCCTTTTCTCATTCTAACATCGTTCATAAACACTGAGTATCCCACAGTCTATGTACCCCTGATCTCTGAGCTTCTCCACTTTGTCACACCTCTAGCACAATTTAACCCCATGTCTAATCGTCCACTTGACACTAGATACAGTTTTACGGTTGTTTCCATCATACTTCAAACATACCCCCAACCAAGGGAAGTCTTGAGTCTCACCACATATTGAATTAGGTCATGTTCCCTATCAGTTCATGATCTTATCTCTATGGATTTCATGAATCCCTTTTCTTCTTGGAGTCGCATCTTTCTTTCTGTCAACATCAACACAGTTTACAGAAGGGTGATAGTATCTTGACTCTCATTACCTTTACAATAAGGAGTCTCGGATGGCATAGAGAAAACCATCATTACCCTCTGATTCCATTGACCCCCATAACATTCAACTTCAGCAAAATCTCATGTTACGGTGGGTCTTACTATGTGACTATTGCAGTTGTTTTATACCAGTTGAAGACCTCTGAATTTGTTAGGCCATCAATGCCTACGAGTCATCGACACTTCTTATAGGTGTCCTTTCCTTTTTTCAAAGTATGTTCACCATCAAAATTATCATATGTCTTTATCAAACCACCCCGAAGGGCACTGTAGTTATCTACATCATCATACAACTTTAGTTACTTTCTTACATTTTTAGTTACATGACACGATCATGGGGCTTGCCCACCTCATTTGTATACAAATTTTTTTTTCTCCCTAGAGAAAGGTTTGGGTCCCACTGTTTCCCCTCTCCCTCTAATAGATCAGTCTTTCATTTCCTATCAACACTCTTCATTACAATGACACTCTCAGTAAAACAAACATTTATTTATTTTGGCTATACATATGCTCCTAACCTCACACATTAGGGGGCATCTGTTATCACTGAAATTTCATCCGCCACATTGCATGCAAATGGTTACAGAAATACAAAAATTCCAAACAAACATTAGTTCACCTGCAGCATCAAAATGCATTTCAAAAAGAAAAATCTATACAACTGGGCAAAAATTGACATGCGCAAACTCGCTAAAGGAAGCGCCACATAGTGCACTGGCCAAAGAACCATGTAGAGGAGACAATGAACCATATGCGCGACTGTGTATGAGAAAATCCATGCACTCCTATGAACGACACATTTATGGTTATTTTCCCCCCTCCAACCACTTATCGACCAGGTCCCAACTTGATTTGACCTTCGGATCTGAGCTAAATATGAATGGGGGGCTGGTCAAGGACCAAACGGTGCCTTAAAGGGCCCCTTGTTCACACTAAGAACCAATTGAATATTGCCTTGAAGAAATTCTATAAAATGAGGCCATGGGTGCACTAAGAAACCAAGATCTTCATAGTATTGTTATGATGCCTCAATTATCCCTTGAGAATCCTCTTTTCTCCTAGGAGAATTCTAGCATCATTCCAATAAGCCATTCCACTCACCTGTTCAGGGAATAGGCATTTATTTTCTTCATCATTTTCCATTTTTCTTCCATTGTAAGAAGAGCTTTCCATTAGGGAACTCAAGAGCCCTCCCAAGGAGGAAGAGGGGACTCATAAGTCCTCATTTTTCTATATGGTGGTTTTCCAAATAATATAGTTATCCATTGGTGGCATAATCTTGGTCATTGGTTGATTGTTTATGGTTATAAAATTTTCTTATGCATTCTAGTTTTATTTCCTTAGTTGTTTTAGTTTGTTTAGTTGTTTATTTCATGTGTTTGGTTTATTTAAACCATGCACTAACCTTTGTCTTATCTAGCAGACCCAACTAGGCATGCAAGTTCCCTTGTTTTTCTCACCCAAGTGACAAAACGAACACAACAGTAAGGAAGTGGTTTCATGGCATAACTCTATATTCTATCACAGGTATTGAGGAATTGGATAAGGATTTTATAAAAAACTGGAGGGATAGGAGATACTACATGTATTACATAACTGAGTTTGGGGCTTTAAGAAGGAAGAATGGTGATTATGTATCAGACTTGACCAACATATTAAAAAAGATGTATAACAATATTCATGATGAGATTAAGCCAGATGAAGCCTCAACCACGATCACATTTGCAAATAATTTTGATACTGACTTTTCCCTTTTTTTGAGGGAGAGGAGGTCCACCACTTTGTTGTCCATTCAAGAGGAAGCTATTGAGGTTGAGTCTAACATCCTAGCATCATAAAAATTGAAGAAAAAATCAGATACAGATAAAAAGAAGCAGAGGGAATAGCTTCATTTTCCTTCCAACCCAGTAGAATATGACCCAAAGCTAGATGAGGTGACCAAAAAATTGAAATCCCTAAATTTAGAGATAGATAAACTGAAATGGGAAACCAAGTAGCCAAATATGCAATATCAAGACGTTGAAAAAAAAAACACAAATCCATTTAGAAGGCCAAATAATGCACCCCAAATCATGGAGAAAGAGAGGAGAAATGTTGAAGACCAAATAGTTTTACCTCCTTTCCAGAACAATGAGATTGAGGATATGGATATAGAAAATTATGTTGTACATGATTATGTTGTACTATTTAATCAAACTGATCATTATTCTAGTCACCTAACACAATAGGACTATGATATCTCATAGTTGTCAAACCAATTTGATGATGATGTAAAGGAAGAAGAATTATTTCAAAGTCAACCCCAAACTAAGTATGATTCGAGGCATAGGTCATGGGGTCCAAAAAAAAATGCACCTGTTCAGAATAAAAAATTAGATCTTCCTCCCAAGCAAGGTACAAACAAGGGTACATTAAACAAAACTATTCATCCACAACCACTTGAACTTGTTTCTCTAGAGGTAAAGTAAGAAGACAAACAACCAATTTCTTTCAACATAGAGCATGAGATAAGTAAGATATAGATCCTTGTACCTTTGACAAAGTTGTTGAAAAATAATCCATTCAAGAACTCTATCATGAAGGTTTTGAAGCCACCTTTTTCTACTATATCATTTGATGTAATCAGCATGCAGGATGAAAACCCTACTATCATTGTTGGCCCACACATTGAAGATGGGTTTGATGCTTCTCCACCTTTTTACATATCCTTGAATGTCCATGAAAAAATATTGCATAATTTATTAATGGACTCAAGTGCCTCTCATAATGTCATGCATAAGGTTGTTATGGAAGAGTTGGGGCTAGAAATCACCAAGGAATACCAGGATATTTACTCTTTTGATTCTAAAAAGGTTAAATGCTTGGTATTAATTAAATATATGGTGGTTTCTTTGTCCCAACTGCCCATGAAAAGTGTAGTTATGGATATTATTGTGGCTGACATACCCCACAAGTTTGGTATGTTTTTTTCCTAGACATGGGCCAAGAAAGTAGAAATATCCTTGTAGATGGACCTTACATATGAAACCATCCCTGTCTTCATAGGAGAACACAAGAGGTGATACAAAGAATTCAGATTGGCATATATTTTTAGTAATCATCATAATCCAGGTAATCATCCAATTCATATTGTCGATCATGAAATTGGGTCATCTACTTTTTCATATAAACGATGATGTTCCAGAAATATCAATAAAAAAATGCATAAATTAGCTACTAGAAGAACAAGAAAATGAAGTCTAGAAGATGTAATCTGATGGATCATCTTCAAAGGAGGTGGTTACACTCTCATATAAATTGGAATTTGAAATAACTAACAACATAGAAGAATATGAGGCCTTGGTGTTGAGGTTGAGATATTCCAAAGACATGTCCATTGAAAAATTGGTAGTCTTTGGTGATTCTGATCTAGTTGCAATCATGTCAATGACATTTATCAAGAAAAATGGAAAATGATGAAACAGTACAAAAATGAGGTGTGGGACTTAGTGGAAAAATTGTTTCTAGCATTCAATATTTCTTTTATCCCCAGAGATGCTAATCAGAGGGAAGATTATTTATCCCTAGATGCCAGTACCTTTAGGAATCCTATTGGTCCAAATTTAAAATATGAAGTGGAGGTTAGAAATAGGACAACTATACCAGACAATGCTAAGCATTGTCAGGTTCTTAGTGATGACCTAGAGTTCAAGAGATTCCTTCAAACTATTGAAGAATTCTCAAACATCTCCATTGATCAAGAGAATGAGGAAGATGAAATAGAAAATAAACAAGAACATCCTTTTTTGAACAAGGTGTTTGGCCACAACATTGTATAGCTCAAGAAAAATCATATCCCAGGAGGCTTAGTACCACTAGAGAGGTTGATTGAAAACAATTATGTCTCCAAGAAAGTTGTCATGAAAAATTAGGAACATAAGATCATGGACTGCAATATTGGGACATCTAAAAATCACAAAATATTCAAAATATCCAGAGCACTTCCATATAATCAAAGACACAGGTATGTCAGCCTTATGAAAAATTTTGTTGATATTTTTGTATGGTCTTATGAGGAATTGAAGACCTTTGATACTTACATCATTCAACTCTAGATTCCTCTGAAGGTGGGATCAAAGCCACTTAGGAAGAAAATTAGACAATTTAATCCTCTACTAGTGTCTATTATTGAAAACGAATTGAAATGAATGCTTGATGGAAAAATCATTGTTCCCTTAAGATATCTATATTGGGTGGCCAACTTGGTGCGTGTCAAGAAAAAGAGTGGAGAAATATGCTTGTGTGTGGACTTCAAGAACATGAATAGGTGTTCGCTGAAAGAAAATTATCCTTTTCCCAAGATGGACCATATATTGCAAAGGGTAGTAGGTTCCCACACAATTTCCATGATGTATGGATATTTTGGATACAACCAAATAGCAGTGCTTGAGGAAGAAAAGGAAAAAAATACCTTCACCACCCCATGGGGCACATTCATGTATGACAAAATTCCCTTTTGTTTGATGAATGCAGGGGCCACTTTACAAAGGGCCATGGCCATTTCATTTTTGGGTGAAAAGGACAAGTTCATGGTTATATCCCTTGATGACATCATCATCTTCTCAAAATCTGATGATGAACATCTACAACACCTAGAGAAAAATTTTAAAAAATGTAGAAGGTATGGAATTTATTTGAATCCCAAAAAGTCCCATTTTTCTATGATAGAAGGAAAGATCCTATGACATATTATATTATTAGGGGGGGTAAATATAGACCCATAAATTGTATATTCCATTCATAAAATTGGCATCCCTAGGAATAAGAAGGCCATCCAGTCTTTCATCGGAAAAATATTTTTTTTTAGGTGCTTTGTGCCAAATTTTGTTGATGTCATAAGACTTATTACTAACATGTTGAATAAGAATGGTGACATCAAATGTTCATGGGAATACATATCATCCTTCCAAAGGATTAAGAAGGATATGATTGAATCCCATGTTCTGGTTAGTCTAGAATATTCCAAAGAATTCTTGATTTTCTCCTTTTCCTCTGAGGACACTATTGTTGTTGTATTGTTGCAAAAGAATGAAGAAGGGAATTAACAACCCATTGTCTTCTTCAACAAATCACTTAGATCTAATGAACTAAAATATTACATATTGGAGAAGCTATCCTATGCATTAGTCAATTCCTTGAAATCCTTCAGGGTGTATGTTCTGCAATCCAACATTATAGCTTATGTTTCTAGAAGTAGTGTGAAGAAAATTCTTTTCCATATGAAAGGTGAAGGGAAGAGAGGAAAGTGGATAGTCAAAATTTTAGAATATGACCTACACATAAAGACTACTAAATTTACTAAGGGACATGACCTTGCAAAATTGTTATCTGATTCAAACTACAAAGTATTGGAATTGCACCATATGATTAACCAATCAGATGCCCTAACAGTGCAGGTTGGAAAGGAAACCATGAAGGTACTTGATCAATACTCTCTTTCACCCAAGTATAGAGATGTTGTTTATTTCTTGCAACACCTAAAATATCCACCATTATTGGAGAAATCTAAAACTAGGTCTCTTAAATTGAGAGTTGTAAAATTATGCATCATAAACAGGAATTTATATTGGAGAGATCCTGTTGGTATTTTGTTGAAATCTCCAGATGAGGATGAGTAAAAAAATAACATAACAGATATGCATAGAGGGGCTTGCGGAAGACACTATAATTTGAAATATACAACCCTAAATATTATGAGGGTTCGATACTACTAGCCCAACATATTTTTTTATGTGTGTCCCATGGTCATAGCTTGTGAAGAATGTCATAAATTTGATGGAAAACATAAATTTCTCTCATTACCCCTAAAACCCATTACTACTAGTAGTCCATTTCAGCAATGTGGCCTAGATTTTATAGGTGATATAAAACCACCCTCTAGTGGATAACACAAGTGGATTCTTATTTCCACTGACTAATTCACAAAGTGGATTGAAGTTGTCCCCACCAAAAATGCTACTGACAAGGTAATCACGAATTTCTTGGAGACAAACATCTTCGTCAGGTTTGGATTCCCCAAGAAGTTAGTAATGGACAATTCCCATGCATTCAATTTCATGGCCACAATTGAATTCTATGGTAACTACAACATTGTCCTAACACATTCTACATCATATTACCCAAAGGGAAATGGGTTGGCTGAGTCATCAAACAAGACCCTCATCATGATCATCAAGAAGTTGTTGACTAAAACCAAAAAATATTGGGACTCCAAGATTAATTATGCCTTATGGGTTGACATGATCAAAACCAATAAGTCATTAGTAACCTCCCCATTCCAACTATTTTATGGGCTGGATGTTGTTTTTCCAACCCATCTTGGTCTACCAGTCTTAAAATTTTTACAGGAGGAAGTGGAGGAACCTAATGACATCCACAGGATAATTTTTCAGATTATTGAAGTGTAGAAAAGGAGAGAATCATTGAATGAGAATATTGAGGCATATCAGAGAAACCTAAAGGCATCCTCTGACAGGAAAACCGAAAAGGAAAATTTTCAAGCAGTTAACCTAGTTTTGATGTGGGATGCCAAGAGGGAGGACAAACCTATGCATGATAATTTTGATAATCTTTTTTTTGTTCCATTCAATGCCGTTAAGGTTATAGATAATAATATATTTATATTGCAAAATCTGGATGCTACTGAGATCTTTGGAGGCCCAGTTAATGGGTGGTCTTGAAATATTACTTTGCATGATGGGCTAGAGGTGGTCCATCCTATACAATAGTTATTTTCATTTCTATTTTCATTTAATAGTGGTGCTTGAATAAATACTCCATATCCCAACAAGGTCACTGGGTCGTAGCTGTATATTTGAGTTTTAGTTGAAATAAGACATGTAACAGGGCTGGTAAATAGAGCATGAGTGATTGGTAGGAAGTGGGAGTATAAATGATGAACTAAGGCACCCATTCTATTATTCTTAACACCTCACAGGGAAGTGTTATCCCTGGTTGGAGCCTATGTTAAACACTAGGTTTAAACATCTTCCTTCTTCTCCTCTATCAATCCATCCACATGTCAACCTAATTCATTCTTAGTTTCTTTTCAATGGTACGTGTAGCCATTTTGATTTGTTCTCATATTCCTTTTATTTTTCATCATTTTCATCATTTTCTTACTCTTTACAAGGTTAATACATGTTTTGGTTTGAATTGAACAACAAACATCACCGTGATTTTTTCACTAGTGGGTTACTATAAGGTTAACCTAGGCCTTTGATGCAAAAAGACATAGGTTTCAAGAATGTGCATATTCTTGCAAATAACATAAAACATAGTGTTTTGTTGGTTTTAACGTTTAGAAAATTTAAAAAATTTAAATAAAGTTGTTGGTGTCTTGCATGCATGTGCATGTCCCTGAGCACTTAAAGTTCATGTGGGTTACCACTAGTTTGACCATCATTGTAGAATTTGTGCTAAAATCATGCAGGTTTGTGCCTTCAATTGTTAGCATTGTAGGATCATGGATAATTATCAATGCAGGTGGTAAAGGGAATCAAATCAACACATACATACAGCCCAACATTTTCAAAAGAAGTGGTTTGAACACAATGGTTTATCCCCAAGACCTTTGGCAACTGAACAAAATAGAGCCACAAGGATTGAAATTGTTTGAATCCATTGTATAAATTAAATATGTTTTCATCAAGGAATAATGGTTTGATTTCATATACTCTTTAGAAGGGAACCACACTGGAGTATCCCTGCTCTTTGCAAAAAAATTTGATGGGTTTCAGACCCAGCTTGGGGACACCACTATTCATATCACAATTTTTTGTATTGGGGAAACCTGCACTCTCACGGTCAGTGGGTAGAGATGGTTCAAAAAGGGAAAATTTACAAGAGAGCTTTGTAACAAATTCTCAGTTTTAGAACAAAAAAAACCTGATTGGAGTCGGGGTATTTCGATTATGTGGATTAAAGATGAGGGGTGAGGCATCCTCACAACAATCCATAGATTTACTACAGGTGAAGGCCATTTCTCGATTGTGCACTATTATCACCTTTGCTTCCATATGCACTTAAGTGGTGATAAAGACTTAAACCTCCCTTTTTATTTTCTTAAAATTTTGACCAAGATGTCTAGAAGGGTCCAAAGCTACCCCAAATCTTCACACCGAAGTTTATATCACTAGGGTTTTATAAAAATCTTAGTCCTCTTTGCTTCGGATGAAATAGATATGCCTTGGAAATATTTTTTACAGTCTGTAGGGTTACAATAAGAGGAACAAGAAGTTGATCGACAGTATGAAGACAAAAGGAGTGAGGATAACCCAAAAATGAGGGTTTCCCCTGAACCTTGGTGCTCCTCAAAGGCTTCCCAACAAACTAGAAATAAGAAAGATTCACTTAAAAATGGGGTAACCCGATTTAAAAGGGCCAAATCAATTACTCTGGAAAAGGAAGAAACCCATCAAAGGAAGCTAAGATCATCTACAACAAAACAAAGAGAGAAGGAGGGAAGTAAGGTTTGTATCAGAAAAAAAGAGGTGCAGTTCACCCTACGAGGTCCATTGTCACCTAAGCGTTATGAATATGAGCTTGTGACCACCACCATGTAGAAAAATAAAACTACCAGGATAAAAACAAGGAGGAAAATAAAAAATAAGTAACACAAACCTGAGATTGGTACTACATAATTTGTGCCTATAGAAACCTTCATTAAGGAATCTCCTGAAGCTAAATAGAGTAGAAAAAGGAAATTGAATTACCAGGACCTCGAAATTCCCAGTAAACCTAACATAAAAACTAAGATTACCAATCAATTGAGGTTCCATTCCCAGGAAATTCTTAATCCATCCTTAAAAAATTGATAACCCATAGTCATTGAGGATGAGAAAACTAAAGAGGACATCTCTGGAATTACCAATATGGAGGAGATGTATATCCACACATTGAAAAAGATGATAGGGAATAAAGAAAAGAAGAAATACAATAAAGGGGAAACTTCAGGGGTAAACTATGCAACTCTGAATATAGAGTACCCTGCAGACTTGCATTTAGAACAAAATGTAATGGACCTTGGCCCAGACTCAGAGTAGGACTCTGATGGAATAACCCCAGAGCTAGTTCCTAAGAAAGTTTCACACGAAATCAAACTAAAGATTAAAGAAAAAATATTGAATATGCAGGAACCTATGAGGGAGACACATGAGAAAAACTCCAAGGTAGCACCCAGATATGAGATGAGGTCAAGAAAATCTAAGTTGTCCAATCACCTCAACAAATATGCCATACAGGAAGAACATGGAATAAAGAATAGAAATAAGGTATATGTATTGATCAAACCAATGGTCAAAGCTGACATAGGTATAGATTACAACCACCAGGTACAAATGTTGAAGAAACAATTCATAATTTACATCAACATGAGCAGGATCTGTAAATGTAGCATACTAAGCTACAAAAGAAGTACCAAAAGATACAAAAGAAGCATCAAAATACATGCTTGTTCTTGAAAGAGATAATATAAAAGGTCTATTGTTTTCAAAGGAGAAAGGATTCGGGACTTATGCTAGCTGATCCACCTGTGTTCCAATTTCATCTCCAGTTGGAGTGTATGTGAGAATCCATGTGCAATCACCTTCCAGTTACAACTGTCGAAGGATTTTTTTAGGAGTTGTTATAATTAAGCTATCAATAGTATTTATAGTTGCACTTATAGAATTTTTGTTGTTTTAGTTCAAGACATTAATGTTTCCAAGGGTAATAAGTGGTCATTTTCTTTTGATATGAACCATATTTTTTGTTAAGGTTGAGTTGAAGGGAAGTCATGACTGATACTTCCAACTAAATATACTCAGGTCAAAGAGATGTTTTCGAGCTATAATGAAGAAGTGATAGTCAAGTTGTTTACAGAGTCTAGTTGTAATGTGAAGTTGAAATTTTGTTTTAGATTCTAGATAGATGGTCGAAACCCTCTTGGCATAGAGATAAATAAATATATTTTTGAATGTAATAAGGTTCATTTTTTTGGAGATCAAGAATAATAATTTTGGTTAGACCTGAAGCATAAGACTGTAAAGTTTCCTACCTGGTGAATATAAGTTTTGGTGACAAATTGTGTTCACTAAGGATATCAATGAGTATGAATTTGACATAAATCATATCATAGGAAAAGAGAATAAGGTCACTTACACACTCAACAGGAGGGTGCATGAGATGCATGCTACAACCATTAGTATGTACAAATTAGATTTGTGTGACATAATTTTAGAAGTTTCCAAATCATATTAGTGCTATGTGGACATAAAGTTGAATTTACAGCAAGGTATGTCACAGTAGAAGTTTGAAGGTTATGAGCTAAAAGAGGATGTAATCCTCATGTATAGGAACAAATTATGTGTTCCAAATGGTTAGCATTTTAAATATATTTTATTTTTAGAGATGCATAAGGTTCCTTATGCAAGACACCCAGGATACTAGAAGAAAATTGTTGCAGTAAAAAAAAATATTATTGGTCAGGTATGAAAAAGGAGGTTGTTAATTTTATTGTTGGATGCCTTGAATGTCAAAAGTTCAAGGTTCAGCACAAACATCTAGCTGGTTTTATACAATATTTTCCCATTCCTAAGTGGATGTGGGAAGTTGTAACCATGGATTTCATTACTAAGCTACCTAGGACTGCTAAGCAACATGATTATATTATGGTAGTGGTGGAAAATATTACTAAAGCTTCCCATTTTATTCCAATGAATTCAACGCACAAGGAAACCAATATTGCTTAAATATACATGCGGGAAATTGCTAAGATGCATTGTGTACCTAAGACAATTGTGTCTGGTGGAGATTCCAAGTTCACTTCGAACTTTTGTAAAGGGATATTCGAAGTATTTGGGACAAATATGAACTTTAGCACAACATATCACCCTTAGATAGATGGACAAACAAAGAGGGTAAATCAGGTGATTGAAGATATGCTCATGATGTATATGATGGATAAGCCATCAAAATGGGAAGATAACTTCACTTGGTAGATTTTTCTTACAACAATGGGTATCAAGAATATTTAAAGATGATCTCATTTGAGGCATTTTATGGTAGAAATTCCAACACACTCATGATTTGGGACAACCCAATAGACCATGCAATGGTTGGGCCGGATCTGCTCTAGGAAATGGAGGAGTAGATGGTAAACATAAGGCAGAATTTAAAGGCTTCCCAAGATAGGAAGAAAAGCTTCAAAGATAAAGGAAGAAACCACAAAGATTTTAAAGTGGGCAACCATATATTCTTGAAATTGAAATCCAGACGCAGTTCCCTGAAGTTGGGAAATTGTTCTAAGCTGGTAGCACGGTACTATGGACCATTCAAAATTATAGAGAGTATTTTTTCTATCGTATATATGCTTCCATTGTCTGCATCCTTGTTAATTCATAATGTTTTCCATGTATCATTTCTTTAAAAGTATGTACCTGATGTTAATCATATTATTGATTGGAATGTGATTCAAGTGGATCCAGAAACAGGTTTTCAAGTGTGACCAGTTTTCATATTGGATCAAAAAATCAAACAACTATGGAATCAAACCATGGAGATAGTAAAGGTCCAATGGACCTGGTACGGTCTTGAGGATGCAACTTGGGAGCGCGAGGATGTTATGCGGGTAGAGTATCCACATCTTTTTGAATATTTTTGAAATTTTGTATGTGCATGTGTATATAATGCATTGAGGACAATGCATAAATAAAGTGTAAGGGGAATGTAATGTCCCTAATCCGAACCCCTTTGTAATTGTACATATAGGATGGTGAGCCGTTGGTACCAATTGTAAATGTAAATGTACATATAGGTTGGTGAGCCATTGGTACCAAGTTTTGGTTTTACACACACCTGAGTAGTGTACGAGAATTATTGTCAAAGAAAGGGTGTGCACATTTCACAATGTTGCACGCACTTGATTAAGTGCACAAGGATTACCTTGAATTGCACATGAAACTGAGTTACACACACACATACATATATATATATATATATATATATATATATGAGGCTGAAGAGATTGCCAGGTTATGAGGATGGTGAGCTTGGACACAAATAGGCTAGTGGGCCTATCCTTGTAAAATGTAATTATACTCAAGTGATTAACAATATCACATTGTTGCATGTAGAAAGATTGGACAAAAAGAGATGGGGGAATAACTCTGACGAAAAAGGGAAAAGGGGTGGGGGGGGGCTTCAGTCCTAGGGAATTTATTAATATTTTTGAAAAGTGTAAGTTATGGTTAATTATCTATCCTAAGTTCCTGAAGAATGGGAACATGTCACCAAGTTGCTAAAGCTAGTTTTGAAGGTGAGAAGTGTCCAATTTAAGGCATGCAATATATATTGTTTTCCTTAGTGTATTTTGGAAAAAGGAGTGAAACTCATTCTTTTGGGGGATTATTCATTCATTTTATCATGTGCAGAAGGGGGTCAAACCATCTCAAAAAGGACGATTATTACCTTATCTGCAGAGAAAATGTTGTAAGGGTTTTTTTTGTATGGTAACCAAAAAGTATTTGTTGAGGAAGAGGCGGGTTGTCAGAACCACGAGAACTTTCTCTAGGTGAGAGATTTTCTTTCAAAGACATGGGTTGTCAATCCCATGAGAATTATCTCTAGGTGGGATTTTTGTTGGGAATTGTTTTGTGGTTCACTAGGAATTAGCTGAAGGGATCTGAGACTTCATGTTTGTCTTGTTTTTAGAACCCTGGAAGGGAAGTGGGGCAGTCGAGGGACTGTTGAGAAAAGAAGGGGAACACTTACTTGGGTGTAAGAAACATGTTGGTAATGAGAGAGTGTAGTCTAGTTGCAGTAGTGGCACCTTCGACTAAGAAATTATGTGATTATCAAACCTTATCTTGGATTAGGAACCATTTTTCCCTGGTGCAGCTAAGCCCGAGCTTGGGGGTGACCTATTGACAAAAGTATATTAGTAATAGATTCTATGGTTGGGAGGAACATCAAAGTTCTCTGGGCAATTGGTAACTTTTCATAAAACAAAAGTGTCTTTATGTGCTTGTCTCATTTACTATGTGCTTAATTATCTATTTTCAATATGGGTTTAATTCGTGTTTGTTTCTGCAGATAAGTAATTGTCGTTATTTTGTATAATGTTTCTTTCACATGTAAGTGTGGAGCTGATATTCAATATTTTTAGTTGTTCTTGAGCATGACAATTGTTGTTAGTTATTCTTGTTAATCTAACCTTATGATATTGGCCATGAGTCTCTGGGGAAACTTTATAATGGTTGTGCCCACAGGGAGATACTTTGTGTGCACAAGAGGATGGATTTTCTTGTGCGCACAAGGAAGTAGTCTGCGTGCAAAAGGAAAAGAAAAAAATGGCGTGTGACACTAGAATGATTGCACACGTAGTAGAGATCGCATGCTCATAGTGGATTGTGTGCATAATAGTGTTGTGTTTTCATTATGCTTGTGCATGTAGTTATTTTGAGTTACTACCAATGTTATAAGTTGTGTCAAAAGAGGAAATTTTGGGTGGTGTGACTCAACTTGGGGTTGAGTGTGTTACTTCAAGTAATTCTGCACCCACTAATCTTATAGAGTAGAACCTGTGCACTAGAGTTAGGAGTAGCATTTCTCAGTAGTAATATGGGGATGTTACATTATGGTATCATAAGTAGTTCGGTAACATGGTACATTATAGATTGGTATCAAAGAAGTTCGATAATGGGGTACATTACAGATTGGTATCATAGAAATTCAGTAACTGGGTACGTTGCATGGTGTCCTACTAACATAATTTCACCTCCTAAATCTCCAGAGTCATGTGATTATGGGGCAGTGATGATTCATGACACTTCTCCTGGAATCAGTCATTCGGGTGGTCGAACTACATCTGGAAACAATCGTTTGAGAGATCAACAAGATATCTACATCAATCGGTCGAATAGTTGATAAGCACGTCGGCCCGATAGTCGACCAATAGTCGAAGATAGTCGTTCGATGGATTGACCATCCCCGAAATCAGCTACGATTTGGATGTATGGATGGTCGGGTCGAGCATCATTATCGAGATGACTTGACAATGCATATTTGACGGTCAACTTTAACCATCGACAATTATATGTGGACAAGTTCCTCCTCATTTTAAAGAAGTTGGTTAGATATTGAAGTTATAAATAACAGACTCAATGATTCATTATCATCATTTTGATATCGTTGTTTTGTAAAAGATGTCCAATATGCATTTGTATTTCTCATCACAATGTGTTGTGCTTAAGTGTTGTAATGGTGTATTTAGAAAACATCTTCTTTCTTTGAAAAATTATTTCCTCTTCGATTATCAACAATTCTATTTGTTTGTTTCATATCATGTGACACCCAATACCAAACATCCCAATGACCAAAAGTTGAAATTCCAAGTGAAATAAATGTTTGGGACCATCTCCTAGGTAGGGGACCCAACCTATAGTTTTCCCACTACAAGAACAACATAGCTAAACAGTTCATTGAATTGCACTTTGAATCTTATGCAGACGTCACCCCAAAGCTTAAGGGCCAAGAGCCAGTGATCCCACTGGAATGGATGAATACCATTTTTTACTCAAGAAACCTAACTCTACAGGTTGACCCCACTATTGTTTTCACCTATGTTACACATTATTTTCATCATCCCTATGACCATTAATGGTGTAAACCTATATGTTGTCTTCAGAAGGATCAATGGCCTGAATTCTTGAGGGAAGAAGAGAGAAGAACTTTCCATGAGAGATGAAATCATATTTTCCTTTGTAAAAACACTAATAAGGAGGATCGTTGCACCCTGTCCACTTATAGGGGTGTGATGATCCTGGATCATTGCATGATGCATTAAACTTGGCCTATGATGTCATTGCATGTTGCTCAGTTCTAAGGGTGCGACAATTTTCATACATGGGAAAACAAGCATCTTCTCGATGCTTCTAGAAGGATAAGATCCTATGGCGAGGTGCCTCCGATCAGTTTGGATCTTACTCGCTTTTTTGATTTAGTGGGATCATCCTAACCTCCTCACCTTATCCTCTTCATATTATAAAAGGAGAGGAGCTTTCATGGAGAAAGTTAGATTGGAAATTTGGCTTCAGATTGTTAGATTGGTTAGAGTGGATTTGAGCTTTTCTTTGTCAAGATAGATTGTTGATCTCAAAATCCATGGAGTAGAAGTGTGTGGGAAGCAAGGAACTATTGGAAGGAACCTGACAACATCAAGTCATATGGTTGTATATTTCTTCCACATTCTTTAATACACTGATATATTTATTTCCCATAAAATTGGTCCTATTTTATTGTATGACTCCTTGATCACATACATAGGTTTTGTTTAGTATACGTTGCTACTTTCACTTCGTTGGCTTGTGTCTTTTTGCAGGTTCAACATCCCAAAATCCTTGAAATGGAGTGAGGATCACACTAGCGAGGACAAATGACATTTAAAAGGTATGTCATTTATCCCTTGTTAGTTAGTATGCTTGATGATTAAAACTTAGCGGAAGCTTTATTTTCTATCTTGTTTTGTTCTAGTTTCGGGGTGAAACTAGGGAGACATGTTTGTGTTCACATTTACTGATTAGTCCGATAACAAAATTGGTGACCATACTAGGGAACACATTGTTTCCTAGTTACTCTAGTTTCCTTGATTTTTCTTCTTGTATTATGCCTGCTGAGTCATTGGGTGATCCGTGTTGACTCTTTGGTCTTGAAAATTTATTTGGAAATCATGTACTTTTTCATTTTTCTTGTGTTTTTCGTGATCATCGCACCCTGGCTTTTTACAGCCTTCGACGATCCCTGTAAAACATTTGTATGTTTAGTGATAGTCACACTCTATCTGTGGAAGCTAGTGCGACGACGACACACTGTGTATTTACCCCTGCTTGTGAAAATCCTTGATCATCACATTGTGTAGTTATCCCTGCCTACGACGATTCCTATAGAATTTGTTTTTGGAGGGACAGTCAAATTTTTCTTCTTTACCCAGATTTCTTATTTAACTTTCGGGTGAATTTTTGAGATTGATTATGGTGTTTTTACAATCTACATGACAGCTTGGGATCTTCTTTTAGCCATTCTTTGCTTGGTTTTTTCTTTGTTTTCTTTTCAAATATTTGATCTACTACTTTGAGTGTCTTTTAGTTACAAAGCATTGTTTTTTTTTTAGAATTGTTTAGTGAAAGAATACTTCTTTTTCTGAATAATTTGTGTTAAAAGAGAAAATTTGTTTGGGTTGATTTTTTTTGAAGAAGTTTGTTATTTCTTTTAGCTATATTTGAAAATAAATAAATTAATTTCTTTCTTTGCATTAGATTGGGGGCATCCTTGCATTTGAAGTAGCGAAATTGAATGGTTTTTGGCATTTTTGGTCTTGAATTATTGAAGAATCGTGTATTGTTGTACAGTCTTTTTGGCTCATTTCTTGAAGATATTGATATTAATGAGTTTAATAAAATTTTGGGACATTGTGCATATGGGAATGATAAACGTTTTCTCCTTCTCGTAATATAGCTTTGATCAAAGTGAAATATTTTTATTCTCATTTCTTTGCATTGTTTAGAATCGGCCAAAACATCATTTAGTCCACGCCATTTTCCTCTTGAGTACACAACAGCCTTAAAATAAAGCGCTCATAAAAATTGATTAGACATTTTTATATTTTTTGGTAGCAAACCTACATTAGCTTAGGGTGTAGGGCTTTGGAATAGGTGTGAAAGATAACTTTCCAAAGATGTAAACAAACATAGTACCTTGCATTAGGGAGCGGTTAAATCCACTTGCTACATTTTGTCTTGGGAAGCCCTTCTAACACAAGGGTCAATCATGAGTTTGAATTAGGACTGACAGAGTTACTCACTCAGCTTTGTTGGTCTTAGTGTAGAGATTGCGTGTATTATTGGGGGTCACTTGAGAAGAAAATCCCGTGGGTACCTTGTTGAGTTAATTTTGGGCTAGATACCCTACCTTTTCATGTGGACCAGACTGTCTATTGTTTCCCCGGGAATCATTGTCGTAATTGGTAACCTTAGTGGCCTATCTCTTTAGGGCCTTTACACAAGGTGACTGTGGAGGGGAAAGTCTTCATGGTACCTAGAATTGACATTGACCAAACTCACTTGGGCTCTTGGAGGGTATACCCATGATTATATGTGGTATCTTGCACCAGGGTGTAAGTTTGTTAAGCAGGTCATCAATGTAACTTTTCCACCCACTCTATCATAGCACCTTCTTACATTGTTCTCACAACGTTGGATTTCATCACCAACTAGCGTGTTCATTGTGAGAAGGTTTTGTTTGTTTTATTGCTTACTATATTTTTAGTGTGTGTTGTTTGTTTTCCCTAGCAGACTCTAGGTTGGATTTGTGTTTAATGGTGTCAGTTCCCTAAATGACCAATGAAGCAACCCATCCTCCAGGGGAACTTTTTTTTTTCCTTCTTATGGAAACGTTGGTCCTCCTTACATATATACTTTGAGCCTTCCAGGTCTCACAATTGGATTATCAGTATGGTTGTTTTCCACTCTGGTAATCCCAAATGTAGCAATTGCTTCATTTGTAAGAAATTCCCCCCAAGAGCATCAACCTCATGTTGATCGTTCTCCTTCTTCACCAGTAAGATCTTCTTCACCTTCTTCACTTGAAAGGTCTTCTTCCGCTTCATCTTCTTCATCGAGTGAAATCTCTGCAGCTAGTAACCTAGTGGATAAGAAGAAGAAAAGGAAGATTCAGAAGAAGAAAAATAAGCAAGGGTCCAAACTTCCAACCACTACTGGACATGTTGGAAAGAAACCAGTTATTGTTAATCATGTTGGGAGTGTTGATGATGCCAAGATCACCCAAATAACCTGTAAGCCTAAGTACCCTTGAAATATTTGTAAGGGTAGCCATCTTCTTAAGGATTTCCCCGGTCTATACAAGGTTATAGAAGCATGGTCTATACACCCTCGCCAACCCATATCATCAGCCTCTGAACAACATGTTGATGACCTCTCGTCAACTAGTCAATATATCATTGGGAAGAAGAAAAGTAGAGTCAAGTTTCCATGTATGTTATGCAGAGGGAGTCATCAAACTCACCTTTTCCCTCGTATGGACGAAGCCTCAAAATTACTAGAAGACATGACTATTTCAAAACCTCAACTTCTAGCTTCTTATCGCAAGATTACTCTCGACCCACCTGTAGTTGATGGAATGATCAATCTAGTCCCTTCATTGGTTAGTCTAGTTGATCATGTAGTCAATATGGTCATGTCCTTAGTTGAACTAGTTGACAAAGTGGTCAATCCAATCCCATCTTTGGTCGATCCCACTCTCCCGTTAGAGAGTGCAACCCAAGCGGTCGATCTATTTCCACCCATCGACTCCATGATCCCCTTGGAGAATGTAACCCAAGTTATCGATTTGATCCCGTCATCAGTCGATCCTACTCTCCTGCTAGAGAGTAAACCTGATTCTTCCCACGTTTTTCTCATTGATATAGAATCTACCATGCTCGAGGGTATTCCTTATTCTCTTGTGGAACCCCCTCCAAGTAATGAGGCCATCCTTTTTTATTGGGGTGCACTAAATCAACCTCGTCTTCCCTCTCACATTCCTTTCAATATTACAGTACAATTTTTTGGTCGGGACATTCCTCAAACACTCATAGATGAAGGTTCGCTTGTTAGTATTTTGTCCTTGATTGCTTGGAAAACTTTGGGTTATCCTCAGTTTATGTCAGCTACCCATACTCTGTTATATTTTAACAGAAGAACCAGTCACCCTTTACGGATCCTTCCTCATTTTCCCATAACTTTGGGAGGGAAAAATGTCTTTATTAACGTCATGGCAGTCCACAATCCCTTGGATTTTGATTTACTCCTTGGGAGAGATTATGTCTATGCAATGAAACCTATTGTGTCCACTCTTTTTCATGTGATATCTTTCCCACACGATGGAAGAGTGGTGACTATTGATCAACTTTAGTTTGTTGGTCCTGACTTGAAAGTCAACTCAATGAATTCCCTAAAAGAATCATATATGCAGTTGGTATCACCCCTGCCACAATTCAATTATGTGTTGTTGTCTCCCATACCTTCACCTGTCAATGAAGATGAGCCTCTCGCTATAAGCTCGGTCTTTTATGACTTAGATCTGGTAGTTGACATGGTGATCTCTTCGATAGGGATTTTAGAGCATGATATCCTTACTCATGTCATGACCCTTGACATGTGTTCCTTCCAGAGTGTGTTTCTTCCATCAAATGAAGATATCTTGGAATTCATGACCGATTTTTGTCCCTTGACATGGTGTCCTTCCAGAGCATTGTCCTCTTGGAAGCCATGATTAAGAAGAGTCTGTTAAGCATGGTTTTCTGATTTCAAGCTCGTTAAAAAATGAAACCAGTTGTGAGGATAGTTTTGTGTCTCTATGGAAACCTCGTTAAAAAATGAAACAAAGGTTTTGAGCATAGTTTTTTCTGATTTCAAGCTCATTAAAAAATGAAACTAGCTTTGAGCATGGTTTTTTGATTTCAAGCTCATTAAAAAATGAAACCATCTTTCAATATGGTTTTCTGATTTCCAGATCATTAAAAATAAAACAGAGGTCTCGGGACTAAACTTGGATTCTCAAGCATAGTTTTTATTCCTGTGTCAAGCTCATTAAAAAATGAAATATATTGTTCCCCCTCCCTGTTTGAGTCAAGTACTTTGTTACGTATAATATTTGAAGCTTCTTTTCATCCTCCTATGTCATTGGACAAACCAAAGCTTGGCGGGAAATGCTTTCATCCTCTGCACTTCATGCTGAATTTGAGCCACTAGCTTCTTAAGATGGGGGCTAAGTACCAACCATGCGAATTTGTGAACCATGCGTTGGGAAGTCGCAAGCATAGTTTTTACTTTGGTTCAATCTTGTGTAAAAATGAAACCACCTACCTCAAGCATAGCTTCCTCTAGTTCAATCCTGTATAAAAATGAAACCAGGTCCAAGCATAGTTTTCGCTAGTTTTAAGCTTGTGTAAAAATAAAATCTATCCCAAGCATAGTTTTGTTTTGTTTTAAGCTTGTGTAAAAATGAAAACAATCCCAATCATAGTTTTGTTTTGTTTTAAGCTTGTGTAAAAATGAAAACAATCATGAGCGTAATATTTTTTATTTCTCATGCTCGTAAATACCTGAGAATGTAACCGAGTAAACTTTTATCACTTTTTCAGACTCGTAAAGGTTATACGAAAAAGGAACCCCCTGGAGTTCCCTTTAAGCGCTTTTCAGACTCTCTAAACATGAAAATATTATCGAGTGATCTTGTTCTTTTCACGCTCGTTAAATTATTTTAAGAAAACATTTGTTGAGCAGTAGGTTATCTCTTTTTCGGTCTCATTAGAAAAATGTCAGTTTGGAGTTTTCTTTAAGTGTTTTTCAGACTCTATAAACATGAAAAACCCTCGAGTTTTCTTTGTTTGGACTAGTAAAAAAAACATCAAAAGGCCCATATGGAACCAAACCACTCCTTCCTAGGGTTCATTAAACATACTTTGAGGGACTCATCTGAAGGATGAGCATACATTTCAAGCATATGTTATCCTCCTCAAGCTTTTGTAAAAAAAAAGAGGTACTTGTTAGACATGGTGGGGGGAAAATTGGGAAAGAAATGTGTCTAAACCTGTATTCTATGGAAAAGTCATTTTTTAACACGACACCCTTTCACTCGCTTTGTGTCTAGGTTGGAAAATATTCTTGTCTCCTAATCATACTCCTTTATAAGATTACAAATTGGTCTGTGATCCATGTTGTTGAGTTAGTGTTTCCAAGACAGTTGTCGTGTCGTCAATATGTTAAAAGAGAAGTTCAACCCCGAATGCATTTTATTGCATCGACCATTTCTTTAGTCCTTAAGCCTTCTATTGCATCTGTCATCCCTGAGTCAGTCATGAATCACTGGTTACTCTGATCTACTTCAAATATTTTTACATGTTTCATGTCATTGATCGGGGATACATTAGGGCCCTCATGTGACGAGTATTTTCCTGTCGACTTCAACTCATTATCTAGGAATTAGACTTAGAAACTAATTGGTACCTTGGAACTTTCATGCCTCAATGGAAGGTTTCCTCACTTTCGACAGTGGGTTTTCATTATTGACCTCTGATCGAGAGTATTTGTTGAGTGTTCGACTTCATCTCATAAATTCACACTCATTGGATTGTACTAGTGTACCTTGGGAGTCATTGACATTAATGATGATTTCCCTTGCACTTGTTAACAGTATACACTAATGAGCGGTAATCAAGTGGTTTCTACCATGTTCGACTTCAACACATGTATTCACATGGTTAGATTCATACTATAGAGTGGTGGAGATGAAGACCATGGATCTTTTCAGACAGATTCAGGTTGCATTGGAGTATATTCAGATTGTATTGTTGCATAGATCCATAATGTATGTCTCGTAGCTATGTTCAAATTTGAGTCTTTAACACATAGATCCACAATGTATTTTTGGTGGCTATGTTCAGATTTGAGTCAAATTGGCATGGATCCACAGTGTATGTTTGGTGGACATGAATTTTCTTACTTGACATGGGTCTTTTCATGTCGACATTTATTCTTTGAGTCACTTGTATTCTAAGTATGGGAATGCCTACCTCAGTGATGATACATTATTGTACTGTATTTCCTTGTTTATTGGGAGGTTTTCGACCGACTGTTTCATGTTCCCTATACACACTCGACAAAGTATTTCATCTATCACTCTGTTCTAACTTCATAGTTTGTGGGGCTCTCTATTACACATTATTTTATTCATTCCTATGACCGTTAATGACGTAAACCTATATATTGTCTTCAGAAGAATCAGTGGCCTGAATTCCTGAGGGAAGAAGGGAGAAGAACTTTCCCTCAGACATGAAATCATATTTTTCTTTGTAAAAACCCTAATCAGGAGGATCGTTGCACTCTGTCCAGTTATAGGGGTGCAACGATCCCGAATTGTCGCATGTTGTATTAAACTTGGCCTATGATGTCGTTGCATGTTGTTTAGTTCTAGGGGTGCGGCGATTTTTGTACGTTGGAAAAATGAGCATCTTCTCGATGCTTCTAGAAGGAGAATATTCTATGGTGAGGTGGCCTCCGATCGGTTTGGATATTACTCACTTTTTTTATTTAGTGGGATCATTCTAACCTCCTCACCTTATCTTGTTCAGCTTATAAAAGGAGAGGATCTCCCATGGAGAAAGATAGATTGGAAATTTGGCTTGAGATTGTTAACTTGGTTAGAGTGGCTTTGAGCTTTTCTTTGTCAAGATAGATTGTTGATCTCAGAATCCATGGATTAGAAGTGTGTGGGAAGAAAGGAACTGTTGCAAGGAACCTGACAACATCAAGGCATCTGGTTGTATCTTTCTTCCACATTCTTTAATACAGTGATATATTTCTTTCCCATAAAATTGGTCTTATTTTATTGTATGACTCCTTGATCAAATACATAGGTTTTGTTGACTATACGTTGTTTCTTTCACTTCCTTGGCTTGTGTATTTTTACAGGTTCAGCATCCCATAAGCCTTGAAATGGAGCGAGGATGACACTAGTGAGGAAAAACGACATTTAAAAGGTATTTCATTTATCTCTTGTTAGTTAGTATGCTTGATGATTAAAACTTAGGGGAAGTATTATATTCTATCATATTTTGTTCTAGTTTCAGGGTGAAACTAGGGAGATATGTTTATGTCCTCACTTACCGATTAGTCCGATAACAACCTATCCTCATCTTCAACACTATAAGAAAACTCGAGAGAGACATGAAGAAGAGGATGGCTATGCACAATGGAAAGATCACCCTAGCAAAAAATATGGAGGACACTAGGGTGATATTTCCAAGTCGCATATGAAGGACTTGGCCGGGAAAACGCAAATGGGTCTAGATGTTATGCTGAAATACATCTATCTCCAGACGATATAGACATAGATCGATGAGAGAGAGAATGCAATCCCATAACATTGAAGGCGACACTCACATCTAGACTTTAAGGGTGGTCGACGCATTCTAGGGCCTGCGTGTGGCTGCAACATCATCCAATCTTGATAGATTGTACCTAAAAAGGGGTTTCTAAAGATGTTTATCCGATTCTAGTTGATGGTCCTGAAAACTTCATCCAGAAGCTACCCACCATGCAGTGTTGTTCGCTCGAGAGCAAGCCAACTAATAGTGTTGGGGGTTTGTTGACACCCCTAAGGTTTTGCAGAAACTCTGTGGATGCCATAAGTCAACACTGCATGTGCGCCCAAGAAGATGCACCGCGCGATGCCAAGTTTAGCACATGTGCTAGCCAAAGATCTACTGCACACTCCAACCCACTTTGTACTACATGCAATGACTTTAAGAGACCACATGTATGTTGTATCCTTCAAGATATTCAATGATTGTAACAATTTCACTGATCATGGTTGAGGTTGTGGGTGAGCTAACAAGTTTGTTATGATTTCCATGCTCCGTGGGAGATATGGGGGATGCATGCAAATATGTAAGGGTTGGGTTTTTGTTCACTCAGGAAGATTTTGATAGAAAAATAATGGTTAAACTGCATAAATAAGGAAAATACGATGTAAGAGGGGCTTTTCTCTAACCGGGCGACATGAAAATATTAAACAAGAAGTCTCTGGGCTATTTTTTGCAAAGAAATCGATTTCTTGTGTATCAATGCTTAGAATTCGTCTTATTATTTTAAAAGTATACTTGAATTTTGATGTTATTGGATATGCTTTGGAGTAATCCTAATTTCTTAATAGTTTTTCTTTTAATATGGTGTCATAATTTAGTTTTCTATAAGTGATACTCTCATCTTCATTTTAGATCAAGTTATATCAATGTATGTTTAATTTAATGAAATCTTTCATGGTTATAATGATATTTATTTCATTTAACTCAATATCTATTTTCTTTTTCCTTCTAGAAATTTAGTTTAGAATTCCATTTTGCATATTTATGTTTTAAAATTGATATCAAATATTTTTTTTTATGTTTTATAAATAATAAAAGTTGTTTAATTTTTAAAATTGATTTCAATTTTTTTCATGTTTTATTAATAGTAACAAAAAGTTGTTTAATCCAAATGGAGTAAATTCTAATTGAAACTTTCCGGGAAGTGAACTCCCTATATTTGGTGAAGGAGAAAACCCTTCCCACTACTTGGAGCCACAAGTGCCAAGATAACTAAGCAAAAATTGCAGAAGCAACGCATCAATGCCTTTCGACCCCTCGAGAAAGAAAACTTAGTAGAAGAACCTTAAATCAGTGATATGAAAGTGGGTCCATAGAATGATATCACAAACCTCCGAGAATAGCTCACACCCTTCTAAGAAAAACCAGAAGAATAGACCAAGGTTACAAACAAAAAGATGAAGAAAAAAAACCCAAAGGTTTCGGCCTATATGACTTCTCATTGATACAAGAATCCCTTGTAATATGTATTGCTTTTCTGAGTTACCATGCTGTCGATTTGTTAGGATTTTCATCATGATTTTGGTGCTCCTTTATTGTGCATGTAAACTTGGTGCAACCCTTTAATTCCGAATTGACTCTTAATTCTATTAGATACAAATAATAATTGCTTGCATAAAGTATCTCACCTTCTTCAATATTTATAAAATCTTAGTAAAACAAACTAATCAGTAGGATGAAATATGAAATATCACACATCTAACTTGAAGGAAGCCAAAATTCTTACAACTTTATTCTATTCATCATAATTTTTACTCATTATTGTACCCAATTCATCACTTCATTCACCACCTATTTCTCATGTTAAATCTACTCATGATTAAAATTAAATGCCATCCTTTACCACCTAGGAAATCTCCAATCCTCATACATGCAAGCATAGTATCCCAGCGTCTCACCTAGGAAATCTTCAATCTTCATACATGCAAGCATAGTATCCCAGCGTCTCGCCTCACTTTGGGCATTTTGATTTTGCATCTAGCACAGTTCAACTCGATTCTAAACCATCAATAGCATACCATACTTGAACTTGTATCTCACAACAACCAACTTCTAGTGTCTGGTAGATACAACTTCCTGACTCCAACTTACAACATCTATTTCGAACACTTGTTGGCTGTTTCCGAGCTTCCATCTCCTTCTACAAATTTGTAACTTCAAACCTCCGATTTCTTATGAACCGCAAATTCTAGCTTCAGACTTAGCAGGTGTGAGACAAGCTACATAATTACAACCACACTCTATCACCAAGAGTAGTTTGATATAGTATGTTACATTTTGAATATTCAAAAACTCCAACTTAACATCAGAAATTGTGCAGTATACTATTGTGTTGTTGGAATGGATTGCAACGTTTAGGGTATTATGTTTGCTATACTGTTCTCACAAAAATGTTAAGCTTTAGTTTTAGTCATTTACCATCAAAATAGTGCAGTATACTTTTTTTATTCTTGGAATGGATTGGAAAATTTAGGTATTAGGGTTTCTATACAAATCTCACAAAAATGTTGTCTCTTAGTTTTACCTTTTTTTCAAATAATAGACGCTTCTACTGTTCTTAATATTGTTGATGCTGGAGGATTGTTTATTATTAGGTAGGGATCATTCTAATATCCATGCTAGGTTTCTGGTTATGATTTCTTAGTTGAAGAGATGAATTTTGTTCAAGTTTTTTTTATCAATTTCTTTAGAATTCAACCAACTAGATATTTGAATAGGCATCATATGGAAAGTTTTTTATTAAAATGCATTTTCTACTGTTTTTCAAACATCTAAATAGCATTATAAAAAAGTCCCAATATTTTGAAAAGCTTTTGTTTGGAACGCTTTTTCTACTGTTTAAACATCTAAATAGCATTCTAAAAAAGTCCCAGTAACCTTTTACCATAAACTAATCTTGGTATGAATGGAGGTTAACTATTATCATCTTTCTATTGAAGTTGGTATCCATTCATTTTTTACATTAAGAAACCTTTCCTCATTTTCTAATGAAACAGCTTTTGTAAAGGTAATTGAAAACTTTGAATGAATTTATATTACAAAGCTTTGTTTCTGGCAAATGCTCAAAATTTTGCCAATTTTCTATTTTTGTAAAGGTAACTGAAAATTTTGAATGAATTTATATTACAAAGCTTTGTTTCTCGCAAATCAAAATTTTGCCAATTTTCTATCTTCCTTTTGAAATGAACTTTCACGCAAATTCATTGTTTTGATGGATTTGAGTTTCAGTCATAAATTGGAAGACAAATAGTAAATTATGCTGTAACGTTCATTCACTAAAAGGTGCTAGCACGACGAAACTTTTGTGAAGATCTGCTGTGGAAATTTTCTGTGGAAAATTTTTGTTGTAGATGTTTTTTTTTTTTCCTGCATTATAATTTTTGCATAGAAACTTTCAGATTATTCAGTCTTTTTATTAAAAATATGCAATTAAAAGTATGCAATGTACAATGTACTTCTGAGATTTAAGGGAACGTACTTTTGAGATTTAAGGGTACCTGATTAACACAGAGTATTCACCTGCTTGCTAGGTTTATGGTCCTTTCTAAAATGGTAGGCTGCTAGATGTCAAGTCTTTTTGGATGGACAGCTCATCAACCGCTTTGTAAATGATTGGATTAATAATAATAATAATAATTTAATTTTAAAAAAATTATGACTAAAGCAAACAATGAAAATAATCATCTATCCTCACCAAACATATAACTAATTTAACCAAACACCAATGAAAATAATCATCTATCCTCACCAAACATATAACTAATTTAACCAAACACCAAACCGATTTGAGTACTCAAGTAAACATGTAAAATACCTAACATAGCAAAACACATAACTAATTTGACCTAGAAATAACTATCAAATCAATGCGCGGACGGATAAATCCGGGACCGCACGACTCTGCGGCACATCATCGTTTCACATGGAGACTGGAATCAACCCTCCTCTTTTAGTTATAAAGTTTACTACCTAGTTCTGGAAGGTTCAGGGTGCTTGGGCCGAATTGCGGAAGACAAGTCCTCCCTCTCACGGCCCTGGCGTTGTCTTCCACCAAAGAAAAAGCTTGAATTGACCGGAGAGAGGGAAACTGTCCTCAGACCAAAAAACATAAGGATTCCAAGGAATTGAACTAAGAAATTTGAGTTAGAGGTTATTATTTATGCCACTTTAGGAATACTAAAGCGCACTTTGATTTTGAGGTGGTATGACGAGTGATCTGACCATGGACACTCCACGTGTGGGGACTTCAAGTAGGCCAAAAGTTGGGACCCATACTGTTATGTGAAGGAGATACTCCACGTGTAGGGAGTTCAAATGGGCCAAAATTATGGACCCACATTCTGATGGGAAGGAGACAATTGCTTTTAACATTAATAGCGAAGAGCTCAAGATACCCCATCCTAGTAAAGTCTAAAAAATTAGAAAATAAGTATAATCATTACAAGGAGCATATGTTTTTGCGGAGGATTTTAGAAACTCCCTGAAAAAATTATTCCTTGGTTGTTTATAGTGGAGGTTGTTGGGTGCAATAAGAGCTTTTTGCGGACTTTTTTTTCGGTACGTTTTTAAAGTCTTTACATATTGGTGCACACACAAATATACTGCATGGGTGCTTAAATGTTCAAACATACCGTCATTATTCATAGCGGAGGTTGTTAGTGGATGTGAGTGACTGGAAGATTTTGCGGACATTTTTTCGGTGCACCTATAAGGTACATCCACCTCGGTACTCAACTACAACATAATGCACTAGAGCATAGATGTTCAAATGCACCGTCATAAATTATAACAAAAATAACAAGCACTGATCAAAGTGTCGATTCCATTGGATCATACATACCAATGTGTACACAATGTTCTATAGAACACCACAATATGGGTGAATAAAAATAAATTACCAAACCAATTTCATTGTGACACCTCATCTCGTGCTTCCAATCTCTCAAGCAAGCACGAGTGCTTACTCTATTTTCACAGACACATGTTTACAGTGCTCCTCGGTGGGTTGGATAGCTTCATCGATGGATTTCAAACATTTCTAGTTTTTTGAAATTCCAACGAATTTTCATTTCCTCTCAAGAGTGAAACCATGCCTCCTCAAGACACAAGACTCCAGGCATGTTTTTTATTACCTTTCCATTTGCATTTTCATCAGTTTAAAATTTGAATTTAGCTTGAAATTTGGGACTTTCTTTCAATTTTTTTATGACATCACACGGTGCGTTGTTTCGATTCGGCTCACCCCGATGTGGTAATTCCTATTCTAAATTCACAGTAAGCACCACCACCAGTGCTTCTAAATTTCACCATACTCGACCAGTGCTTCCTCTCAGACGACCTGCATCCGATGCGTTATAAAAGACAATACTTGATAAATAACATGTTGGTGTTTCTCGAACATAGAAGCACCGATTCATTCCATTTAACCAAGCACACTGCTAAAAATACGACACATAAAATATAATTGAGCAGTGAAACCATTTTAAACAAATGTATGAGCACCATTAAAAGAACCACACATGAACAAATATTGACCGATTTGGCATTGTGGGGTGTTTCCCTTGATGCCCCGTCTCCGATGCTCTATGATTCACAACGTACCGTTAAACAAAATGACGATGCTTCAATAACACAGTAGCATCGATGTGTTGAAAGTAACATATCACACCGCTTAATTTTAAATAAATCAATATAATGGAGTGGTTCCCACACTGCCAAAAACCGCATTGATGGTTTATACCATATGGCTCACCGATCAACATCATGTTGGTGCTCTGAAAACTATAGCACACTGGTGCTATCGGTTAGAAAAATCGCACCGTCGGGTTTACATTCCATCAAAATTAGGTTGGTGATGCATTTATGTTAACCAAATACATCGGTGTTGTGGGGTGTTTCAATGGACAACCCATGACTGGTGCTCTTGATGACAAATCATGTCGTTAAACAAAATTTCATTGCTCTAACAACATGGTAGCACTGGTGTGTTTATATTAACACATCACACCACTTAATTTGATATAAAACAATTTCACTTGTCGGTTCGCCTATGTCATAACAATGCATCGGTACTATAAAGAGAACGACATTAGGCCGAATTTTCACAAATTATCAGCATAGTGCATCTTATGGTACGCACCGCTAAGATGCTAGGAAGTGCACCGGTTGAGATAAATGCACTGGTACGTTTTATTAATCGAAGCACCACCCCATTTTTTAAAACAATTTTTTTTCTCTATGGCGCGTCAAATAAATACAATGCACCAGTGATATATACTACAACACAACGAGAAAAATAGATAATAATTTACCATATCAGTTTGCTTTATGGGATGCCCCGTTATCGGTTCCTTATAAGAAAAACGCATTGGTATCAATGCATACAAAGCTAAAATCGAGCATCGACGTGTTGCATTCACCGAAATGCACTGGTGCGATTAAGTGAGATGCACCAGGAAAAAATATTTTAAAAATTATCATTGTGGTGCGTCTTTTAAATGCGGTCGTTACCGATGCATCGAAAAATATAACACATCGGTTAAAAGTAACCGATGCTCAAAGGAACATAGGGTGTTGGTGTGTTTCATATAACCAAACACACTTCTTGGTTTAACATTAAGAATTTCTACTACAATGGCGCATTCTGTAGAATCATTCACCCTGAGTTGCACAGTTCATATGTGAAATAACATCGTGGGTCATTTTGTATGAAAACCCTTAACCGATTCGTTATATATCACAACGTACCACAATAGATATCTGTGCTTGACTAACAATGACACATTAGTCTATTATACTTAACATAGTGGTTTTCAATGCTTTATTTCTGATACGGAGCATGAGACGTGGTGCATATCTTGTTGTTAATAGCACCGGTTACTTTTTCATTTTTTTTTTGCAAAAAAAAACTAATTTCACCTTTTGATAAATATAAATTAATTATATATGTTTGTGTTTTATATTTTGAATACATTTTATCTATATATATGTTCCTAAAAAATATTTTATGTGAATCAAATGCATTGATGACGCCAAGCACAACAACAGTAGTAGTATCCAGAAGAAAAACAATTTAATTCACAAACTACATATGCAAGCCTCCACAAAATTTATTTGTGTAGGTTTTTCTTTACGGAGGAAAAAACATAGTTCACTCTTCAATGCCTCTCACAATTTAGTCCATGGTCTCGATCCTCTACCGCTTCTTTAGTTATCTGCCTCATATGTCCTCCTCCATGAGTCGCTTGACCTTCTCCAAGATATTGTCCTTATCATTCATGTAGTCATAATATGAACTATCATCAATTTTCTTGTAGATCACATACCTACACCTCCTCATTTTCTCCTCGAGGGGGGTTATTGAATATCTCTTTTGAAGATGGGGAGAAATTTCATAGCCCTGAAGTATTTATAACCAAGGCCCTTATTGGTGGCACTGAACACATCAACTTCATTTCCTTCCAAGTCTGTCATCTTGACCCCTACTTTGGCATACTTAGGACTACCAAGCTCCATGATCGAAGCTTCCCAGTAACCCTTTTCCCTATTCGACAAGAAATGGAGCTGGTAGATGTCTTCATTATAACTCTATGTCAACCTCAAGAATGACATAAGCTTCATATTGTATATTTAATAGAATTTAAGAAACACATTTGAAAAAACAACTGATGATCCATAAGCTTTGTCAGCATGCCTTATTGCTAGATATTAAAAATTTCCTTGGTCTCGACTTACTCCTCCATGAGATCCCCACCCGTGTACTTAATAAGAATCTCATCACGTTTCTTCTTCTCCACAACCATGTTCTCAATCACTTTATCATCCAGGAGGGGAATATGTGCAACACTCTCACTCTCTATGTTGTTGGTTTTCGTTGTCATGCTCTCCCATTTCTTTTGCCACATCCTCATCTTACTCAAATAGGAGAGGATTAATGGAAATGACCTTCCTTCTCTTGATTGTCATCCTAGGCTACCTCTAGATAGAATTGATCCTCTACCACTCCCTTAGTGCTCTAGCCCTCATCTCCTCCTTCGAGGACTGCTTTGTTTTCTCCAAGATAACGTTATCATCATCCCTATCACCATAATAAATGGTGTCAATTCACTTGTAGATCACATAACTAGACCTCCTCTTCTTCGTCTCATGGGGCTTATCGAATAACTTTATGATGCCACGGAGAAAATTCCCAGTTCCACTTGTACAATTGGTTGTTGGAATATTGTAACATGCCATCTTAC
Source organism: Picea engelmannii (assembly GCA_009831015.1). Classification (NCBI taxonomy): domain Eukaryota; kingdom Viridiplantae; phylum Streptophyta; class Pinopsida; order Pinales; family Pinaceae; genus Picea; species Picea engelmannii. Next base: position 467,560 of record ML785408.1, read on the forward strand.
AACAATCAATTGTACAGGTGTGGGCATGAAATTATTCCCAAGTGTCAAAGAGCTATTTGATAAGCCCCTTGAGGAGAATAAGAGGATGTCTAGGTATATGATTTAAAATTAATTTGAAAATAGTTATTATAGCAACAAGGATGATGAGAACAATATCTCAGAGAAATTTGAGTATCTCGCAGAGGAGGAGATGTAGGCTAGAGCATCGAGGGAGTGGCATAGGATCAAGTATATCAAGAGGGAGTCCAGTCTAACAATCAAGAGTAGGGAGGTCATTTCCATTAATCCAATCCTATTGGAGGAATATTAGGATGTGGTGGAATAAATGGGAGAGCAGGACAAGAGAAACCAGTAGTAGAGAGAGAAAGAGTTTGTTTCCCATGTGCTCCTTCGAGATGAGAAAGCGATCAAGCACATGGTTGTGGAGAATAAGAAACATGATGAATGTTAGGACCACATATTGTACCCTTTTTGCCCATACTTTTTGCTATTATTTTACCCTTCATCACCTGCATTTTGACTTATACTATCATTTCATCTG
>ML785408.1:479351-509014 GCA_009831015.1 Picea engelmannii
ACTACAACACTAAGTGCTTTTGGAATTGAGCATATATAGTGCGCAGCTATCTTTGAAACAAAAGACTTCCCTGGGTTGATAATTTATGTTTCACTTGGTTGTTTGAAATTAATTAAGCAATTATAGTGACCAACAATGAACTTATTATAAACTACACAAGTGAGGATCTCATGGCGGAGTGGTTCAAGGCCAATCCAACACTTAATATTTAGCGAGAAGGCATGTTGACAAATCGTATGGATCATCGATTTTTTTTCCAAATGTGCTTCTTAACTTATATTAAATATACAATATGGACCTTATGTCATTCTTAGGATTGACATAGTATCATAATTAAGATATCCACTAGCTTCCTTTCTTGCTGAATAGAGAAAAGGGGCACTAGGAAGCTCTGATCGTAGAGCTTCAAAGTCCTAATTATGCTAATGTAGGGGCCAAGATGATGGACTTGAAAGGGAATGAATTTGATGTGCCCAGTACCACTGGAAAGGGCCCTAGTTATAATCACTTCATGGCTACAAAATTCCTCCCCATCCTAGAAGATTTATTCGATAATTCCCCTCGAGGTGAAGAAGAGATAATTCCCCTCGAGGCGAAGAACAGAAGGTGTAGGTATGTTAATTCTAAGCGAATTGATGCCAGTTCATATTATGTCTACAGGAATGATGAGGAAGATATTTTGGATAAATTCGAGTGGCTTGTAGAGCAGGATATGCATGAAATAACAATGAGGAAGTAAAATAGGATCGATTCCATGTGATAAATTATGAGAGACATCAAAGAGTGATTTCCTCTACAAAGAACAACTTCCACAAAACTTTGATTGTGGATGTTTGCATATGTACTTTCTCAATTAAATTGTTTCTCGACACATTTTTACATAACAACCACACGAGTGTGCTTTCAATCAAATAGGTGCAATATAAACAGTATAACACACATGCATATTGTGTTTTTTGAAATCATGTTGATCATGTTGTGGTCATTGTTATTTGATTTATAAAATGTATTATTATTATTTTTGTAAATAAAAAGTGATATTACTTATTTAATCCTTTGTCACTATACAAAATTTAACAGTTTCACAAGGTTGCCACTTGTTCCACCAAACTAGTGGAAACTGAAACAGGTGGCAACCCTCTATACTTGTGGCCAAAAGTATCAGCCACCCCTTGCTCCACCATACATATGGAAACCAGAGAAAGTGGCAGTTTATAGCGTTGACAGTGTTATCTATACATGCATTCAAAAATTGGTAATTCAAACTGAATAGAAATCCTAAGCAAGAAGACAAGAAAAAAAAACTCATATCCTTGCTAATGGACTGTAGAGGGATGAGAAACTTTAAACATTAGAAGGGTTGTTTGAATAGTGGAACTTGCCATCTGAAGAGATTCCATGAGGGGTGAATTCAAAAGTTTGCGTGCAAGTCGAGCATCTCTATTCGACCGGCCTGTTCGAGAAGGCATCGAATAACATGTCGATTATGCTACTAAGGAGGGTATGTTGGTGGAGTTTCTCCATCATATAGCTCCTCATCTCAAAGATGAGCTCTAAGTGTTCCGGAGTAAGGAGGTTGGGTTCACTTTGGTCTCGCTCCATGTCTGAGTTGAGAAAAGGAGGTTCAACTGGGTAGTCCATATGGGGGATTTACTCTTGGGCAGTGCAAGTAGTTCCCTCCATGGTTGTCTCTATGTCCATTGTTTCAATGTTGGTACTAGGTCTATCTTGGGGGTTCGAGACCATGTAGAGGAGGGAGTCTGGTGGAACCTGAATTGGTTCCTCCAAGATTTCCTCCTCCACATAGGCCATTGGAGGTGTTGTTGACTCCTTGGTTCATCAAGTCTGATCTATCGAGGAGGCTCTCTCTAATTCACGTAGGTGCCTTTCCCTTGAAACATAAATGTACGAAGAGTTTCCCCTCCTGGGTTCTCCCCACTCACATGGCATGAAAGAACCTGGAGGGAAAAGAAATCTAAGAATGAGGATACACAGATCCTAGTAGTTGAGCAGAGCATAGCCTCGATAGAGCAAGAAAACATAATGTAACATTCCATGGCCAACCTGGAGTAATATCCGAGAGGATGAAATGACCATGCAACCTTCTCCCGTACATCTCATCATCCCCCTACCATGGTTGCTTCAGGTCACCATTAATCCTACTCGAGGGAGTTGTCCCTCCATCTGTTGTGTGATTTTAAGGCCATCCTCCATCTGAGAATGAGGCTTGGGGTGGTGTTCAGCCATATTTATGGCTTGAATTGCATGGGGGTTGTGTGGCCTCCCCTGAGGTCCATGGCACCCCATCCAGGGTAAAATGTGTTATAAGTACACTAATAATTTCTCTATTTTTAAATTAAATTTAAGATGCATCACTTATTAGAATTTAGAGTTGTCATATAATTCAAGTAACTTTAGTTTTATGAAATAATTTACATTGTATTGTAATTGCGAAAGCTTATAACTGTTAGTGCCACATAATTTTTAATTCTTTTTCAAGGTGAATTTTTTAATTTGTAGCAAGATACAATATGTTGATTAAACATGTTTACAAAGAAAAATTACTTTTATGAAATGTTATTTTCTCATTTATTTTATAGGTAACATTATAATAATTGTTCATAATTACATTTATAATCGTTATATTTATGAGTAGTGATGGGACAAATATCTTCCATACTAGAATGTTCTATTTTTTTTTTTTAATGTTATATTGGGATAACTTATGTCAAGTGTCATATTAGACTATAAAATGCACCTCACCTTATATTAATAATAAAAAATTAATAAAAGTGTTAATAGAATCAACATGTTTTTTTAGTTTGTAGGCTAAAATGTCATTTAAAAAAAAATGGTTTTGTTAAAATTTTATTGCAAAAAAAACAGACATGTATTTTTAAATTATGATACTTGTTACATGAAAAATATTAAAATAATAGGAAACAATAACATATATATATATATATATATATATATATATATATATATATATATATATATATATATATATTGAATGCAATTCATTAAATAATAACATTTATATAAAAATATATATTTTGGATCCATGGAAATGGGTCTATAAATAAATTTAATTTCATCAAAGATGAGTCTGTGTAAACTATTTAAATATATTGTCAAAATGAAACACAATGAAAAATGATTTGGAAATGATGAATTCAATTAATTGGTTTTTGCAATCCCAACCATCACCATGTTTTTTAGGATAAAATAAAATTTGACATAAACTCATTAGACAACATGGGCATATGATACTTTCCCTCCTAAAAATTATAATTTTACATAATGTGCATACATTTGATGAGATTAGTGTTCTATGTAAATTCTACAATTACTAATTTTCATTCTCATATTTTTTGTAATCATGTAATGAAAATCATATTTTTAATACATATGTCTTATCAAATAACTAATTTACAACTATCGTTTTTCCTCTGTAACTAATCCTAAGAGATCCTTAACAAAGTGATGCTTTCCATATTCCCTTTGTGAGCCTATTTGATAGTATAGGTCCCTTTGCATCATGAATAATCCAAACACATCAAATTTAAGGGAAATGACATTATTTTTCACACGTGGGCCATATTAGGCCCTAATAGAATCCATAGTGTGAAAAGCTTATAATGGCTAAGGTTCATTATAAATGTCTTCTGTGATGGAGTCAAACCCGATGCATGATGGCCCATGAATTCTAAAATATTTCTTGATTCCCTAAGACATTTGTTTTCATCCTCCAACCATGACTAAGCCCTTCAAACTCGTCATTGTTGTGAAAAACACATATTGGTGCAAATATCATATCCATGGGATAAAGGTTCCCTTTATAGGGCCTATGTGAGTTTAGGATCATATCTAGGGCCCACGAGACATTAAATCATATTTTAGGCCCTAAATTGCTTTTCCTCCTCATGCCATGTCTAGGGTCCCTAATACCCTTTTATGGAATGAAAAAAATTATAACATTATCATTATTATACCCATTCAATAGACATTCCCTTTAGAGGGCATGTAAGGTTATTTAGGATCCTATGGATGCCTCATGAGCCCAAAAATCATCTTCCAGTCCATATGATGTTGATGTTTATTCTAGAACAATCATGTTGACACCTTTGTTTTCTTACCTTTCAATAGTCAATTTTAACTTATGAAAACATCATGAAGTGGTTTATGGAACAAACAAAATGGATCATGCATGAAGTTGATGGTTAAAAAGATGGTAATTGGGAATTTGGGAACATGCTCTCACATGAAAATGTACAGTTTATTCAAAATGTGCACACGTTCCTTTTAGAATACCCTTAATGACTTTTGAAATGCCATGCAGACTACTGTGAAGTTTTCCAAATAAGAATGAAAAATAAAAATTCATGCACTTTAGAAATGTGCATGCATTAATAACGGGAAAAAAATATGTTTAATAAAAAACATATAAATCATATAAGAAATTTCTACCCCTAAAATGTATCAAGAGTAATTTAGTAATTTGTCTATAATGTTTTACTCCAACATCCAGTTTTGGCATTATCTACATACTTGGAAAGATATTGAATAGATATAAAACTTTTATGTTACTAAGTTTATATGTTTCTTGATATGTATTTTCTTGTTTTCAAAGTAATATCAAAATTAATCTTTTGATAGGAAAAAGAATATTTGCAATTTCCTCACAACTTTTTTTCCCAACATCCATTTTTGTTGCTCTTTAGATAATTGCAAAGATCTTGAAGTGATCTAAAACTTTGTTGGTATACAATTTTGTTGTGTCTATCTAGATGTTTTTCATTTTTTAAAAGAATAAAAGAATAATGTTTTGACAAATAGGATACACTTTTGAATGTTGTACTTTGTTATGGAGCCATTTTAAATTAAGTTTCACATTTAATAATGGGATTACTCCCTTAAAAATGTTTTTCTATGAATATTTTACTCCCTAATGAAACCTTGAACTGCCATATATGCCCTAAAGAGAAAAATATTGTCTTTGAGTGGGATACTAGTGCCATCATGGAGGTGTTTTGCACCATGTATGGATCTCAAGCCCTTAACCATGGTATACTGAGGAAAACAATGACCTTATGGCATATGTGAAACTTCTAAGTCTTATGCGCTAGGAACAAGGCCATGAACCACCACTTAAGCATTATAAATAGGATTTTGGGCCTCTGAGTGGGAGATGAGTGCCATTAGGAGTTTTGCACTGAAGGGATGATTTTTGGGACTTTATCATCATATGGGTAGGAAGTCAAAGGACTTGCGATCCTAAATGAAGATCTCATGCACTCTTAGGAGGTTTTTCACATGAGGGATGGATCTCAAAGAATTAATCATTGTAGGAGAAGGAAAACAAGGGAATTAGGTTCTAAATGAAGCTTATATGGATCATGGTCTATGAACAAGGCTAGAAAACCACCACATGACCCATGTAAATGGGATATTTGGCCCGCAAGTGACATATAGGTGCTATTATCAATTTTTCTAATTATGAATCTCCTCATAAGGAAATGTAAGTATTTCATTTCATTAGTGAAGAAATTAATTTTTTTGTTATGGTTAAACTAATATTAAATTAAATTAAATTAATATTAATATTTAAAAATATAAAAAATATTAAGCAAAATCAATAAATAAAACAAACAAAACTCCATGTGTAGAATTTATAGGGAGCTTAGTCCCCATCCTTGATGTAATCATTGTAACATGCAAGCAAATACTTCATAAAACAAGTTTCAAATTAATAAATATATTTACATTAGTTCCATTAAAAATCCAAAAATACAATTACCCAATCATCTTTTTCTTATGCCCCAGGGGGAGTTCTAAAGGTATACCCAATGCAAGAAAATTTTTATGAGCGTTTGGTAGTGTTTGAAAGTTGTAGTTTATTAACAAGTCATCACTAGGAGACAAACTAGATATTTCATGCAAAACAACAAATCTAGATGCCTTCCTTTTCATAAATAACTTGTTGTCATTGGAATGTTCCTCAAAGGAACAATTTGCACTAAATAATGAGGCCCTACAATTATTTATGAAACCTTTGATGTTCCCATGAGTTCGTGAATGACCATCGATATATAACACATTTTTCCTATTAAAGTTTCCAGAAGCATAACCATTCATGGACATACTATGCATGGAAATGTTATGTATGTATTTGACAATATTCAAGTAATCATACTGACTATAAAGAGGACCAAAAAATGATATAAGTGACGTTGATCATTTGCGAGGAATAGATACATGTGAAAGGATAAATAACCCAATATTTGTAACATATATTTTAGACTTAGCAATCATATAACTATTACCACAAAAAGAGAATTTGGTTCCAACAATGGGCACAGGAATGGACAACAACCAAGTTCCATACAAAGCTTAGTTGTAATAGGTTTTACATTTACTTTGCATATGGATATGAAGAGGCAAGTCATCACTACCTTCCAACAGTTGAATAGAATTTTGTGTGTAATTGGACATTTTGGTTCTTCGCTCATACACCATTTTTTATCTCCTAGTAGTAATGTTTTAGGTAGTATTGATATCATACTTTGGCTCACTATAAGAAATATCAGTTGACTCAACATAAGGAGATGGATCAGCCAATTTATGATGAAAAGTAATTGATATGGCCTCGAACTTTTCAAAAAATGAGCATATGGAAGTGTTCCTACGTGTCTTTTCTATATCACCTATTGGATTATTAACCACAGTGAGAGGTATTAGACAATCATCTTTAGGTAGTCAAGAATTAATATAATGAGACAATGTGGCATGTTGAGGGTTCTTCTTCAACCATTTACATTTTGAACAACCACATACCACTGGCATGTCATAAAATAAATCAAATCCATGGTGTGTTAGTCACCAATAAAAAAGAATTATGACCTCGGGTGATAATTCTAAAATTAGCGAAGGCGCTAAATGGTTTAGAGGCATGATAAATTGATAGAAGGGTTAAAAATGGTATAAAATAGTTAAATTTGGTGAAGAAATTAATCAGATCGGGCCCAAAATAATTTTGATCACGATCCATCAAAATCAAAGGCCAGGAAGCATTGCAGAGTTTGAAGTTGTGTGGGAGATCATTGTGAAGGGAAGTAACACAGTCCAAACTGTGGTTTCTATAGAGGAGTATGTGTAAATGTCAGATCGATTTCAGAATGACAAGTGGGTTGTTCCAAAACCACCAATCCACATCTCTGCAATTTGAAAAGTATAAAATGTCGATTTGATATTTTCATTTTTTTTATTATTTTCAAACTCAAGAACCATTTGAACATTGTCTCGACTACCATTTTTTGTTGCAGAAAAACTTTGCACCACTAGACTTCACTTTCAAGTATTTATCCCGTCACCATGGATCCCATAGTATTTTCAGTAGCAGAGAAAGACCCTGAAACTAATGAGGAATCCCTAATTGACACAGATGCAAATATATTTGATTTTGATATCACTATTTACCCCATTTATCTATCTCATGGAAACTTGGTTGATATAAGGGGAAAGACTATTCCATTTTTATAAGCAGTCCATGCCTCCATTGTCCTATATGTTGTCGAGCTTTCTTTCTAGTTTCTTGAATCTGTACGTTGGTGCGTTGAGCAATATTCTCATTCAGAAAGGGTAATTGTCAATAAACAAGGGTCTCAAGGCCTATTTAGAATATATAATTTCTCAGTTCAAAATTCACTCAATATAACAGAAGCATTTTCCTTTAAGTATGAGTCATTCAACAAAGAAAAAGTGATTAGGGTTTATAAAGAATGTCATCCAGAGCTCAAAAATCAATTTCTACAACAAATCATTAAACCTGAACAAATGTTAGAGAGTTTGTCCTTACCAATGGTATCAACATGATGGTCATTAAAGTTCAATGTGTTTGTTCCCTGTTGAGTCAGGTCCTAGGTCTAGATATTGATAAATATGTTGTGTAATTCATGCTTGGTTTTCTTTTAATTTTTTTCAAGTCAGAGTCTAGTTAGTCAGTCCGAATTAATTTTGATAAATTCCTAGCTAACATCATTCACAAGAATCTAGTGAATTTCCACTCTTTGAGACATTTTAGATACTATACGTATATGTTAAATAGTTTCTTAGCAAGTAACCATGGATAAATCCCTAAAGAAACTTTTGTATCTACTGAATGTAAAAGAATCACTTTTCTCATATTCATCAACACGGTCATGTCAAGAATCTATTCTCTGATTTTTAATACAAGTTTACCCATATTTTTGGAGGACATGAAGATTCATCTGTAGCCAAATCCAGAAAACAGAGTAGGAGACTAGGTACTTTTTATGCATTCAACAATGATATGGGTATATGTTTTTCATGAGTCTCCTTACTTGTTACCTATTTTCCTAACTCCCAGTATTTTTGCTCTTGAGTTCATCAGGAAGAGAATCATCTATGAGACAGAGAACTTCATCAAATTTTACAGAGCCTCTAACATTAAATTATCCTTTTTTATTGTTCCTTTCATTGTTAAGTCTGGATCATGTTTATCATAGGTTAAGGAAAAACTCAAAGGTTTTGGTTTTTTCAGAAATCAAAGGAAGAAAATATGATCCACATCATATTATATCCAAGAGAAGACACATGAATAAAACTGCACCTTATGAACATGAGAATGTTGAAGACTTGGATAAACTAGCTAATATGGAAGTGTGTATTGATGTGGAAGGACCATTGCAGCAAGTACAAACACACCAAGCTCCTCAAAAGTTGGTGATTAAAATTCCCAAAGCCAATGTGTACATCAAAATAAGAATTTCAGAGACTATGGATATTGATGTTTAACAAACTGTTAAAAGTAAGATGAAAATCATTCATCCAAAGAATATTGTAGATTTGGAAGATAAAGGACCCAAAGATCAAGTGAATTTAAACATTGTGGAAAGTGGTACTAGTATTGTAGAAATTGAGGAAAGAAGTCAACTTGAAAGTGAAGGCATCTCAAGATCCTTTCACAGTCAAAATATTATTTTGATGAAGCACTTGAGACTACCTATCAGTCCAGAGAAGAACTAGCAAAACAATATGTTGAAAAGAGAATTGTGGCTTTGGGTAAAATAAGGGATTTGTTTTGTGAAGTGGAAAGCTTCCTTGTTTGTAGATAAAGGAAGATAAAGTGTCTGAGATAAAAATTAAATATGAAAATATAAGTTCCCCTGACAAAGTGAAATTCCACAACAAGACCAATGATTTGTTGTATTTTGATTATTTGAGTTTAAATTTAAAAAATTTAAAGATGACATCCTTAGCTGCAAAATTAGAAGTATGGCTAAGACAAGAAAAATAATCCAAAAAATATTGGAAAACTCAAATTAAAAGGCTTGAGTCTGAAGGCTCTCAAGGTGTGAAGTCTTTATTGGATGAAAAAGATAAAATAATTCATAGTTTGAAGAAAAAGTTGAAGATGTCTGCTACAAAACACCCACGAACAACAGAATTGGTAGATTTAGAGAAGGAAAAATAAACATTTTATAAAGAAGAACTGGATTATAAGGCTAAGTGTTTGCAGCTAGAAAAGGAAAAGATGGAGTGGTCTCAAGAAAAAGTAGAGTTGGTGACTAAAGCCGTGGTTTTAGCCCCTGCTACAGGAACTGGATCAACCACTGAAGACATTGTTCAGGCTATGTCATAAGTCAGTCTGAAAGAAGGAGAGATCAAAGGGTTAAAGGAAAACATGGATAAATTGGATCAGGAAGTGTGCAAAAAGGACGAAAACAGATATCCCAAGTTCAAAAGGAAAAGGTAATATTGCAAGAGAAGATTAATAAATTGAATTCAAGATTGAGAGGTAAAAGTCTACTGCAAGGACCTAAACATATCATATGGGATTCTATAGTTGATAAGGCTGCAAAATTAATATCATATTTGAATTTTGTAAGCGATAAAGATAATATAGCAATCACATCCAGGCATAGATGCACTGTTGTTAATGAGACTTTATTTAAAAATTCATATGAATGGGAACAAAATGCCATCAATATTCTCAATTCATTTCCTTCTATAGATCTTTAGGCCATTGGGGTAAAATACATGACTACGTTGATTATCTGGGCTAGAAGGATTATTACAAAAGTGATCTTTTGAAATTAGTTATGAATAAAGCAATACAAATGGAACAAACTGTGCAAAATTTCAATAATTTATTTGAATAATTGTTCATAAAGGGCCTTCCATCATTCTAGGATGGTAAAGGTAAGTTGTAGGATCAAGAAGAATACAATGCACTCTTGATTCAATAAAGGATGGAGCACTCCAAATATGGAACCCTGGAGGAGGGTTTGAAAGGGGATACTTTAGTTGATAAACTGAGTACATATTTTGAAATTTTAAATAAGTTTAATATAGTCAAACTTTCTCTACATGTCATGTCTTATGCCACTTGTATTGACTTGGAAATTTTAATGAAGGAAATGATAGATTATGAGATTCCTTCTGAATTGCAATGGAAGAAAATAGTCAGATTGGGTAAGACCAAATGTAGTTTCCCAGGACTGAGTAAATGATTTCCAGATGTCTACCAAAAGGTATTGAATAAAATGAAGATGCAATTGAAGTTAGAGGACGAAGATAAAGGACAAAACTACAAAAATATCTGCAAATCCCATATTTTGTGAACTGAAATTTTCTATTTTAATGTAATCGGTCCAAATTGAAAGGAATCAAATTATTGTATAAATATGGTAGTTTTTTATGTATTCGAGGTTGGAAGAAGTACAAAGGGATGAATTGTACTGATCATTGTAATAACTTATGAATTTGAATGAATACAAGTGAAGATTTCCATAGTTTTTTCATACCAAAGATTCATGTGGTGATAACCTGAAGTATGTGCTTCCTTTCATGTATTTTTTTCTAGTTTGATATCTCTTCATATGCAACCTTTCATATGTTTAAAATTGGATGTTAATGGGTCCAAAATTCATCTAAATGGTGTTTTATATCTAAGCAATTTTGAATTCAATTTTCTTTCTTAACCCATCAGAATTCATCTCTTATGGTGCTCTAAATGATGTTATATGTTTTCCTATTTCTTCCATCTTATCACAACAAATTAAAAGACTAAAAGTTCATCACCTATCTTGCCTTTGCTTCCTTGAGAAATCTACTTGCCAAACATTTTTTCAATTGTTTACAGAGTTGACTCCAATTCCCAACAGGTTCCTTTCCTTCTTTCCAGCAAACCTCATAAATATTTAGTCAAATAAAAATCTATCCATTAAACCTTTAGAGAAGATCCACCCTCCAAGAGACCTAGTGACAAGAGAGATCACTCTCTAAACTGAAAGGGCTAGTTTTCAGTTCTAAAGTGGTTTTTTGGTTACCTTTGTAAGTTGTGTCTTCAACCTAGGAAATTTACTTAGTGCTAACATTTTTGGCGTCATTGTCGGGGAACAAATGCGAAATATTCCCTGGGATACACGACAAAATTCAAATATGATTGTTGATGGTGGACAACAGTCAGACACAAAGAGGTTGTAAATCATCCACCTGGCGACTCCATTATCAGTTGTATCCAGATGTCAGAGTATCGACAACGACTCCATTTTCTGAAGGTTTTAAAGCTTAAAATAGGTACTAGTGACTCCATTGGATTTGATGAAGAACTCAGATGTTGCTACAATTGTTTCAAGGTATGCATGCTTAGATTTTTCACAGAGTTATGGTTTTCCAAATTCTTCAACCAAGGATGAATATTGTTTAATCAATGGTCCAAAATTTAATGGTGAGGATTTGAGTTTGACTTTGAAGCATGTATCAATTTTTTGTGAATTTACTGAGCTTCTTAGAATAAAAAATGAGGATGTATTCCTTAGGTTGTTTTATGATTTGTTCCGAGGAAAATGTAAAAGTTTGGATGAAGGTTTTCCTATTAGATCTATTACAACTATTACAACTTTTTGGGTTGTCTTTTTGGAAACATGGATGGAGGAGGTAGAGTTTGTGTCAGACTCTCCTTCCATTGAAATTTTTATAGAATGGAACGATATGTGTAATGAAAATGGGGGTGATGAAAAATTTTCTGCATCTTTTTCTTCTTATTTATAGTCATGCAAATGTAACTCAAAAGCCAAGATTCAGTTTTTGGATGAATTTGCCAAAGATATTGAGAGAGAGCTCAAAGCTTTAGAAGATCAGAAAATACCCCAAATTCCTTGATTAAAAGTCTTCCTTGTGAATTTTTATTTCAGTAGAAGAAAAATGACACATGGCTACCTTTTCCCTTTGATATTGGGGATCAACAAGCAAAATTTGTCAAATATGTTTTATATGATCCTGTGGATGACTAAATGCATAGTTTTTTCAACTTAGATGTTCAACTATATTTTCATTGTGGAGACAAATTGCATCATGAATTGCCTCTTTTATTATATTGCCTAGTTTTCATTTTGTTCAAGCATGGTCAAGAAGTCAAATTGTTGAATTGGTTACTTGATTGGATACACTAGATTTTCCATGTCACTTGATTCAGCAGTTGTCTTTGACATGTTAGAGTAGGATTGTGTACATAAATAAGCTCGAAGATCAAGCATTATTATCAATTTGAGTGTGAAATTCTATTTTGAATTCAACGAGTTCTTTCAGTTTGTTTTCAACATCCAAAGGTTCTCATTTCAACATGTGTATTAAGCAGTTGTTTGAACATTTGATTTCATTTGCACCATTGTTTCATTGTGTTTTCAGATTGCAGTGACAGTGAATTTCAGTTTTAGTTTTCAACAACAAATTTTTAGTTAGGAAAGGTTACAAGTTACAGTTTGCAGGTTGTAAGTTGCAGGGTGTGAGAGGTTTGTAGAAACCCAATGAATAAGGCTAGTGTATCTATAGTTCTTTGGTGCCTCACAGGGACAATGCCATCCCTAGTTGGAGCCCATGTTAGTCACCTATAAAAAAAAAAAATCCCGGGGTTAGAATTCTAAAATTAGTGAAGGCGCTCAATGGTTTGGAAGCATGATAAATTGATAGAAGGGTTAAAAATGGCATAAACAGTTAAATTTGGTGAAGAAATTAATCATTTCAAGACCAAAATAATTTTGATCACGATCCATCAAATCAACAGCCAGGAAGCATTTAGGAGATTGAAATTGGTGGGAGATAATTGTGAAGGTGGTCCCGCAATACAAACCATGGTTTCTATCGAGGAGCACGTGTCAACATCGGATTGATTGTGGAATGACAAGTGGGTTGTTCCAAAACCACCAATCCACATCTCTGGAATTTGAAAAGTATAAAATGTCGATTTGACATTTTCATTTTTTTTATTATTTTAAAACTCAAAAAACATTGGAACACTGTCGTGACCGCCATTTTCTATTGTAGCCAAAATTTGCACTACTACAATTCACTTCCAAGTATTTATCCCATCACCATGGATCCCATAGTATTGTTAGTAGTAGAGTAAGACCCCGAAAGTAATGAGGAATCCCTAATTGACAGAGATGAAGATGTATTTGATCATGATATCGATATTTCTCTCATTTTTGTGTCTCATGGAAACTTGGCTGATATAAGGGGAAAGAGTATCCCATTTTTAGAAGTAGTCCAAGACTCCATTGTCCCATATGATTTCGAGATTTCTTTCTCATTTTCGGAATTCTTAGGTTGGTGCACTAAGAAATATTCCCATTCAGAAAGGGTAATTGTTAATAAATAAAGGTCTCAAGGCCTGTGTATAATATATAATTTTTCAGTTCGAAAGTCACTCAATATACCATAATAATTTTCCTTTAATTTTGAATCATTCAACAAAGAAAAAGTGATTAGGGTTTATAGAGAATGTCATCTAGAGCTCAAAAGTCAATTTCTACAACAAATCATTAAACCTGAACAAATGTCAGAGAGTTTTTCCTTACCAATGAGTATCAACATGATGGTTATTGAATCTCAGTGGTTTTGTTCCCTGTTGAGTCAGGTCCTAGGTATATATAGTGATAAATATGTTTTGGAATTCATGCTTGGTTTTCTTTTTATTTTTTTCATGTCAGATTATAGTCAGTCAGTCCAAATTAATTTTGATAAATTCCTAGTTGGCACCATTCACAAGAAGCTAGTGAATTTCCAATCTTTGAGACATTTCAAATACTATACATATATGTTAAATATTTTCTTAGCAAGTAACCATGGAGAAATCCATGAAGCAGAGTGTGTATCTACTGAATGTAAAAGAATAACTTTGCTCATATTCATCAACAAGGTCATGTCAAGATTCTATTCTCTGGTTTTTAATACAAGTTTACCCAGAGTTTTTGAGGACATGAAGATTCATCTGTAGCCAAATCCATAAAATAGAGTAGGAGACTAGGTATTATTTATGAATTCAATAGTGATTTGGGTATATGGTGGTCATGAGCCTCCTTGTTACATGTTTTCCTAACTCTAAGTAATTTTTCTCTTGAGTTCATGAGGCAGAGAATCATCTCTGAGACAAAGAAATTCATCAAATTGCATAGATCCTCTAACATTAAATTCCCCTTTGTTATTGGTCCTTTCATTGTTAAGTCTAGATCATGTTTATCAAAGGTTAAGGAAAAAATCAAATATTTTGGTTATTCAGAAGTACAAGGAAGAAAATATGATCCACATCAGATTATATCCAAGAGAAGACAAATGAATAAAAATGCACCTTATGAACATCATAATGTTGAAGGCTTGGATAAACTAGCTAATCTGGAAGTGTGTATTGATGTGGAAGCACCATTGTAGCAAGTACAAACACAACAAGCTCCTCAAAAGTTGGTGATTAAAATTACCAAAGCCAAAGTGTACATCAAAAGAAACACTTCAGAGACTATGGATATTGATGTTGAACAAACTACCGAAAAGAAGATGAAAATTATTCAGCCAAAGCAGATTGTAGATTTGGCAGATGAAGGATCCAGAGATCAAGTGACTTTAAACACTGTGGAAAGTGGTATCGGTATTGTTGAAATTGAGGAAAGAAGTCAACTTGAAATTGAAGGTATCTCAAGAGCCTTTCACAGTCAAAAATATTATTTTTATGAAGCACCTAAGACAACCTATTAGTCCAGAGAAGACCTGGCAAGAAAATATGTTGAAAAGAGAAATGTGGCTTTGGGTAAAATAATGGATTTGTTTTTTGAAGTGGAAAACATTTCTCAACATAAAGATTCCTTGTTTGTTGTGAGGGATATTGAAAGTAAAAATTTTAATATTGTATTTGCAGAGAAAGATAAAGTGTCTAAGATTAAAATTAAATATGACAATGTAAGTGCCCCTGGAAAAAGTAAAATTCCACAAGCAAGCCAATGATTTGTTGTATTCTAATTATTTGAGTTTAAATTTGAAAAATTCAAAGATGACATCCTTAGCTGCAAAATTAGAAGGGCAGCTAAGACAGGAAAAAGAAGCCAAAAAATCTTGGTAAACTCAAATTAAAACGCTTGAATTTGAAGGATCTGAAGGTGTGAAGTATTTATTAGATGAAAAAAGATAAAATAATTCAGAGTTTGAAGAAAAAGTTGAAGATTCCTGCTACAAAACACCCATAGACAACATAATTGGTAGCTTTAGAGAAGGAAAAATAAACATTTCAGAAATAATCACTGGATTATAAGCCTAAGTTTTTGCAGCTGGAAAATGAAAATATGGAATGGTTTCAAGAAAAAGTAGAGTTGGTGACTAAATCCATGGTTTTATCCCCTGCTACAAGAACTAGATCAACCACTAAAGACATTGTTCAGGCTATGTCACAAGTTAGACTGAAAGAAGGAGAGATCAAAGGGTTAAAGGAAAACATGGAGAAATTGGAGCAGGAATTGTGCACAAAAGATGAAAAGATATCCCAAGTTCAAAAGGAAAAGTTAGTATTGCAGGAGAAGATTAATAAATTGAATTCAAGATGGAGAGGTAAAGGTCTTCTGCAAGGAGCTAAACATATCATATGGGATTCTATAGTTTTTCAGGATACAAAATTTAGATTATATTTGAATTTTGTAAGTGATAAAAATAATATAGAAATCACAACTAAGCATAGATGCACTATTGTTAAAGAGACTTTATCGAAATATCCATCTAAATGGGAAAAAAATTCTCGTTGGCACAGGGGCAGACCCAAGGTTCAACGCTACAACAATGCACCAACAAATCCATAACTACTGGCCCTTTCAGTAACACCTGCGAAGCAGATGAAGTCTCACCCAAGGTAGAGGCAGGGGTGGTTGCAAGACTCAGGTGTCTGCAACCTTAGCTAGGACACATATATGTGATTAGAACACTTAATACAACTCTTAGCACCATCATTCCCTCGATATGAAATCACTATTCACTTCGCTGATAAAACAGGCCTTCACAACATTCACACTGTTATAACGTACTTAAGCACTTGGCATATAAATGGATCAAAATGAGCATATCAAGCACTAAGCATGACTATCTTGATCAGATCTAATATTCTCACATATCATAAGCACAAAGCAGAAGTAGATATATCTAAGAATATCAAAGCACTTAGCAAATAACATGTGAACACATCAAGACAAAGCAGAAAGAAAGACAACAAAACATTTACGTGGTTCACCCCCACCCCGGGGATACGTCCACCAAATATTCTTCGCTATTGTCTTTAGTTAATCGGTTACAAGCATGAAGTATTCAAAACCCTTACTCTGCACAGGACAAAAGATCTGCGCAGGTTGCTAGATCCTTCTTCCTTACATTACAACACTAAGCCCTCTACAGTCTGCTACAAGGACCTGCACTTAGCTCTGCAAGTCTCTTACATTCATGCACAAAGAACTTATAGACTCTACTCGCACTTAGCATACATTCACATCACATAGATGCACTATTATACTCTTTCTTACATTGCCTATACTTCTATTTATACATACAAAATAAGCCTAAACATGGGTAAACCCATGGTTCGACATCCCATTCCCGTTACATATTCCCAAAAACCCAAAAAGGATCCAAAAGTGGGCGGAGATCCCATGATCTCCGATTCATCTTGCGCTCCTCCTTTGACAGGCTGTCGAAGTCTCAAAATAGGCCACTATGACCAAGAATCTCCCAAAACTTGGTCAAGGGCCAATAGGCCCCCAACACTCACCTGTGACTCATCCCAAGTCACTTTGCTCTGAGCAATTTTGCATCGAATGCCTTGATCTTGGATCGAGCTTCTTTGACTTGCTGCTTTGTTGTGGCCTCTTGTTCGGCGAACTCCTGGATTACTGTGTCATTCACTAGCCCTTCTAGGCGTTGTTCTGCTGTGGTGACAACCTTTTATAACTCTACTCCTCGACTTTGTACCTCTGTAAACAAATGACATGCTTTATCTTTCATAGGTTGAAGTCGTTGAGTGACTTCCATCACTTTTCTTTGAAGCATATTGATCTGTTGCTGAGTTGTGTGTTGTTCTTGAGACCTCTTCATTCTTTCTACAACCGACAGGGCCTTCAGCTACGCCTGTAGTGTATATGTGTGCTTCTTCACTTCTTGGAGATGTGACTCCAGTGTCTATAACTCTGGATTCTCAGTGAGGTTTTCATATGTCTGGGCATTGCGGTTACTCAGCTGCTTGCATTCCAATGAAAGAGATGTTAATCTTTCAACTGTGTTGTAGGCAGTTGCTTCTCGCTGGTCCCTTAAGTCTTGTGGGGTCTCGGGTACAGTTCATAATTCTAGATCTATGATGCACTGCTGGAGCTGTTGGATCACTTCTTCGAGTTGAGCCACCTATTTTGGAACTCTCTCTTCGGACTTTACTTCGAAAATGGTCACAGAGCGAAGTTCTCTATTGACAATTTCCCTAACTTTGAGTTGCTATGCAAGAAACTTTTCTTTTCTTTAAGAAGTTGGGATTTTTATTCATCAGATTTTACTTGGAGAGAAAGCTTATCTCATTCTACAGTACTGCGTTGGTCTTCAAGTGCTCCTTGTACTTGTGCAAAATCTTGGTTGGCTTGCGTTATCTCCTCCTGTGCTCGTCAAAGGCGAGCTTCAACTATATCAGCAATCCAGTGGAGTTGAGCTGGCTCATCTCCCAGTTCTAGTGTTTTTGATGGCAGAGGCATAGTGGAAACTGCATGGTTGGACTATAGTTCCTGCTACACTCCTTGAAGTTCAACCTTGATCTGATTGAACACCTCCTCCTTCTTAGCTTCTTGTTTCTCTGCTATCTCCAGCGAAGCATCATTCAGTACGGCAACGATGAATTCGAAGTCGTCTGAGGTGAGGGTGGTCTCAAATTTGGTCTTGGTTCCTTTTGATTTCTTCCTTGAAGAAGGTTTCAGAGGAGAAACCTTCCTTTTCTTTGAGGGGTCCTCCTTGTCTCTAAAAGGTGTAACCTCACCTTTCTTCTTTTCAACTTTTGTGCCATCTATCTCTCCTCCATCACCTCCTTGCTCAAGTGATATAGAAGCAGTCTTCGTCGAGGTACTTCTTACATCTTGAGCTTCTTCATTTTTCTTGGTCTTGCTCAGTCCAGGTGTATCATGCACTGCTTTTGGATTATCAATTAGATAGCTTTGCAGGGTCTGTTAGGATGAGGAGGTCCACGAACCATTCTTTATTAATCTCTTCTATGTCTTCCTTTGTCATCTTGTAGTATGTCTACAACTATTGTTTATGCTCATCAGTGTGTGCTATGATATAGATGAAAAGGCATTCTTCACTGAATTTCATCAAGGGCCTGAACCTGTGAAGAGTGTTCGAGGTTATATGAGGCTCAGACTAGATGGTTGTCTCTAGCTGGTTGTAATAAGTGTGGAAAATGGCATTTGATTTCCATTGCTTGTTCATGTCACTGGAGTACCACAATGTACTGAACTTCGTATCCATAGGTTCAAAGGGATCGATGTCTAGGAAGGTCGCACCTTCCAGCATCTCCCATGCGATAAAATCAATCAAGATGAGAAGCCAGATGAAGTGGAACTCATATCCTTGGTCCTGCACTTCCCTGCAGTCTAGTTCCAGCTGGTTTATGAGGTACTTATCCCAATTCATTTGTAGGCCCTCCGTGCACTTTCTTGTGAGGTCGACTACAAATCTAGTCACTTGGGTGGGTCATTTCTTACAAACTAACTTTCCTGCGATCAATTGACAGGCTAGTCACACTGTGTCGTTCTGGATAGAGGCTACCTTGTAGCCTCGCATTCCTTTCTTGACATCTCCATAGGTGTCTTTAATATTTTGTGCAAGAGCGTGATCCATGGTTTTCCCGAGATAGAAATATTGTGGGTCAGGGCCTTGCATGCTTAGCCCTGTGATCTGATTGATCAATGTTGGATCCACTATGATGTGGTGGTTCAACCACAAATATCTGCCATGGTAAGGGAACAACAACAAATTTACGCATGCATTCACTTCTTGGTGCCTACCAAAGTGAGGAATCTTCATGACATTAAGCAATGTGGACTGTGTGAGGTTCATGGTCCATGACTGGGGGATGATCTTCAAGTTATTTCCCTTGGTTATGGTCAGATACTTGTGCGGGGCAAGCATGTTGTACACCTTCCTGTCACCGAGGTTGAAGTCGCTAAAATTCAACGCTGTGATCTTATCTTGGTTTGTGTGCACTGCGTGTATCCCTTTTGGGAGGTACACAGTGACCAAAGTGTACTAAAATTCTCTGGGCACACTATCACGATTTATCGCACCACCCAGAGGGGGTAGATAGGTGGGTAATATACTCGGGATTAACTTAGCATTCACGAGATCATCCCTATGCTTATTTCTCTTTTCATCTACTAGCCAAGATGGACTAGCTCGAGCAGTGGATGGAGAGTCCAATAGTCCTCTCATCAAAGATGCTTCTACACATGTAGAAACCCCTCTCTCTGACATGACTCTTTTAGTCATTAAGTCGCGGAGAAATTTCTTTACTGATTCTTCAACTGTGATGAGCTCGTCAGACATACACGCTTGATATTAAAATTATCAGGGTCACGATGATCTTAGATATGGCACTAGCACAAACAATAATAGCGTAATGATCACTGTATACAATTCTCTTCGTCCGCGGGCTTCAAATTCTCAGTTAGAAAAAGCGTTCTCCGTGCATGGCGCGACAGGATAAGTAGGCAACTCAGAAACAGTTCGCTTGCAATGGTTATGAGCCTCCATTAACTCTTGTTCGATCCGCTATGGCATGGTCTAACGGTCTGATGACAAACCTTTATTGCCTTTCTACCCGTTCAGAGCATCGATCAAACGGTTATAATATCCCCAATGAATATATTGCTTCGCCATGGTGAAGTGCCACGTGTCATTGTTCTAATATCTTGACGAAGCTCCAATTCTGTAAATTTTTTGTCTACGAAGTTCATTCTGGAACCTTCTGCAACTTATCTCTCTTCTTACTTTGCATCCTAGCATTCTTTCCAGTGAGCTTCATCTTGGTAGTTCATTTTCCATTCCGATTCTTGTCTTTTGTGGTTTTAGTTACTTTTCACTATTGAGATTCTCTCCTAGGACTCAGGGGTAACACCTCTTCTTTATCCAAGATAGGTACTTCAGTCTCCTATGAGTCTTATAATTTTCTTGTAGCTTCGACATCTGGGTTTCTAGTGTTAAATAGCATCAATCTGTTCTCCTATTCTTCGATCAAGTGTGTGATCCTTCTGGTCATGAAATATTTTAACTCATGTTTCTTCTGCTCCAAGATTTCTTCTTCTTTCTTTTGTTTGGCTTGATCTCTGTCAATCCAAGGTTTTCCTATTAACATGGTAAATGGGGCATGGTCTTCAACAAATTTAATAATCTCAACATCTTCCTCTGTCGAAGTTCCATTGACAGCCATAGGCATCTGAGTGAGCCTTCCACATAGGTTTACTAGTTTTCCTCTGAATAACCCTATTCCACCTAATGAGGGAGTCATAGCAGGCCTCCCTATTGCTTCCCAAGTTCTCTCAGTCATGAAATTCACCTGTGTTTCCTTATCTAGAACACAATCAATGTAAAAGTCTCCTATTATTGCTTCAAGGCATTCCTTGTCTTTAAATATCTCTGATAATATAATATGTCGGTGGTCATTCAAGGTTTCTTTCATCTATAGCAATGTTTTCTTTGATTCTGCCTGGGGTTCTGCTATAGCCTCTGGAGCTGCCTTAGGGTTTTCTTGATTTAGATTCATTCCTTCAAGATTAGTAATCATTCTAGGGCAATCCAACACTTCATGGTCCATAGCTTTGCAACAAAGACAACTAGGTCTTATCCCAGGGAATTCTTTAGTAAGATGTCCTAGTCTTCTACAACTATAACAGAGGGTTAATCCTCTCTTTATTTTAAATGATCCCCAACCTCTTCTGTACTGCACATTAGGATCATAGGAGCTAACCTGCAATAAATTCTTTCTGGGATCCTGCATCCATTTGTTAGTCGAAACATTCTTTCTATGCATAGGTATAACATATCTTTCACTATTCTTATAAGATCTACTCGTATCAAATATTCTTTCATCTATTAATACCCTAGTTTTCAATCTAGGACAGATCCTATCAATCATACCTAGATCCATATTCTAAAAAAAAAAAAAAATCCACTTATCTTACTTCTACAGAGCACCAAGCTTCTAGATATAAAAATTTTAACCATTCTTACCTTTATCAAAGCACAGAGCTTGCAGATCTTACCTCTTTTAATCATAAATTCTCACTTTTACCTTTCTTAGAGCACAAAGCTTTCATATCTTGCTTCATTCCTTCATATCTGACCTCCTTTCTTCAGATCGGGTTTCCTTATTTAGCACAAAGCTTTATAAATCAAGTAGAATATTGCGCACTAGGGCACAGATCTATGCACTGAGCTTCCACAATCTCAGGTCAAATCTTTGCACATAGCTTCTTCTTCCTCATTTCCCAGCAATCACAGTTTCAGGTCCCGGCAACAAAACCAATTTTTGGCAGAGGGGCAGACCCAGGGTTCAACGCTACAACAATGCACCAACAAAGCCCTAGCTACCGGCCCTTTCGGAAACACCTGCGAAGCAGATGAAGTCTCACCCAAGGTAGAGGTAGGGTTGGTTGCAAGACTCAGGTGTCTGTAACCTTAGCTGGGACACAGATCTGTGATTATAAAACTTAATATAGTTCTTAACACTGCCAGTCCCTCGATATGCAATCACTATTCACTTCATTGATAAAACAAGGCTTCGCAACATTCACATTGTTATAATGTACTTAAGAACTTAGCATATAAATGGATTAGAATGAGCATATCAAGCACTAAGCATGACTATCTTGATCAGATCTAATATTCTCACATATCATAAGCACAAAGCAGGAGTATATCTATCTAAACATATCAAAGCACTTAGCAAATAACATGTGAACACCTCAAGAAAAAGAAAAAAGCAATACAACACAGCGTTTACGTGGTTCACCCCCACCCTAGGGCTACGTCCACCAACTGTTCTTCTTTATTGTCTTCATTCAATCAGTTACAAGCACAAAGCCTTCAAAACCCTTACTCTGCACATGACATAAGATCTGTGCATCTCGCTAGATC
This sequence comes from Picea engelmannii, assembly GCA_009831015.1. NCBI lineage: Eukaryota > Viridiplantae > Streptophyta > Pinopsida > Pinales > Pinaceae > Picea > Picea engelmannii. The sequence goes on from ML785408.1 coordinate 501,846, forward strand.
CTTCTTCATTGCGTCACATCACTAACCCCTCTACAGTCTGCTACAAGGACCTGCACTTATCTCTGCAAGTATTTTATAGTCATGCACAAATCACTTACAGAATCTAATCACACTTAGCATACATTCACATCACATAGATGCACTATTCTACTCTTTCTTACATTGCCTACCCTTCTATTTATACATACAAAATAGACCTAAACATGGGTAAACCCATGGGTCGACATCCCATTCCCGTTACATATTCCCAAAAACCCAAAAAGGATCCAAAAGTGGGCTGAGATCCCATGATCTCTGTTTCGTCTTGTGCTCCTCCTTCGACAGGCTGTCGAAGTCCCAAAATAGGTCACCATGACCAAGAATCTCCCAAAACTTGGCCAAGGGCCAACAATGCCATTAATCTTGTTAATTCAGTTCCTCATATAGATCTTTAGACCATTGGGGTAAAAGACATGACTGCATTGATTATCTGGGCCAGAAGGATTATTACAAAACATGATCTTTTGAAATCAATTCTGAATAAAGCAATATAGATGGAACAAAGTGTGCGAAATTTCAAGAATTTATTTGAAGAATTGTTCATAAAAGGTCTTCCATCATTTTGGGATGGTAAAGGTAAGTTGCAGGATCAAGAAGAATATACTCTACTCTTGACTCAATCAAGGATGGACCACTCCAAATTTGAAGCCCTGGATGTGGGCTTGAAAGGGGCTATTTTAGTTGATAAACTGAGTACAAATTTTGAAATTTTAAATGGGTTTAAGACAGTAAAACTTGGTCTACCTATCACGTCTTATGCCACTTGTATTGACTTGGAAATTTTAATGAAGGAAATGACATATTATGAGATTCCTTCTGAATTGCAATGGAAGGAAATAGTGAGATTGGGTAAGACCAAATGTAATTTCCCAGGACCGAGTAAATTATTTCTAGATATCGACCAAAAGGCAACGAATCAAATGAATATAAAATCGAAGTCAAAGGACGAAGATAAAGTACTAAACTGGATAAATATCCGCAAATCCCAGATTTTGTGAACTAAAATTTTCTATTTTAGCGTAATCGGTTCAAACCGAATGGAATCAAATTATTGTATAAATATGGTATTTGTTTATGTATTTGAGGTTGGAAGAAGTACAAAGGGACAAATTGTACTAATCATGGTAATAAATTCTGAATTTGAATGAAGACAAGTGGAGATGTCCATAGTTTTCATACCAAATATTCATGTGGTGATAACCTGAATTATATGCTTCCTTTCATGTATGTTTTTCTAGTTTTCTATCTCTTCATCTACAACCTTTCATATGTTTAAAATTGGATGTTAATGGGTCTGAAATTCATCTAAATGGTGCTTTAGATCTAAGCAATTTTGAATTATGTTTTCTTTCTTAACTCATCAAAATGCATCTCTTATGGTGCTCTGATTGATGTTATATTTTTTCCTCTTTCTTCCATCTTATTAGAACAAATTAAAAGACTGAAAGTTCATCACCTATCTTGCATTTGCTTCCTTGAGAACTCTACCTACCAAACATTGTTTCAATTGTTTTCAGAGTTGACTCCATTGACCAAGAGGTTCCTTTCCTTCTTTCCAACAAACCCCATAAATATTTCATCAAATCAAAATCTAGCCATTAAACCTTTAGAAAAGATCCATCTTCCAAGAGACCAAGTGACAAGTGAGATCCCTCTCTGAACTGAAAGGGCTACTTTTTAGTTCTAAAGTGGTTTTGTGGTTACCTTTGTAAGCTATCCCTTCATCCTAGGAAATTTACTTAGTGATAACACAGTGTAATATCATTGACCCGGGATGCACGTTACTAGAAGATGGCATGTTACAATTGGTAGGGTAAAGCAGCTGTCCATTTTCATCAAAAAAATTCCTACGGTATCTTTCTTCTTATAAGAGCTTGCAACATTTTTGCATTGGTGGAATATATTGCTCATCTGAATTCGATTTTGATTATGATCCTACAAAATTCAATGAAAAATTATTCAAATGCACATGCATAAATGACATAAATTTAATTAAATAAATGAATTATAAATAAAATATACACTTACTTCAAATGGCATGTGAAACTTTTACAAGCATGTAATGATATGGAATCTAATGTATTGGTCATTTGATATTATAACCTTATTTTCCCTACAATTGAGCCAAAACCATTATCAATATGTACATGCATTTAATATTAAAATTTATCGGTGCTTTTATTTATTTTATAATGCATCAATGTCACACATTATGAAAAACATTGAGTTGTTACATCCATTAGAACATCCACAAACCAAAATATCCATAAATTTTATTAACAGATGTTTTCATTTCTATTTTTTTGATAAAACTGGTATCAATGCGTTTTTTAGTATATATGCATCGGGGCATACTAATCGGTGAGGTGCACCTAATTGGAAACAAATTTAATTTTTTAAATATATATTTTAATTAGTGTTTTTACATACATACTGACAAAACATGGTGAAGAAAGAGAGGAAATGCCATTTTTCAAAATGTATTTGTTAATAAATTAAAACATTATTCATTATTTAATTTTTCTAGCAAAATTTAGAGGGAATATTTTTGGAAGAGAGATTTATCATGAAAGACTTTGGAGTAGCTAGAATTTTTTGAAGAGACAAATTCGGAAGGGATCGGTAGGGAACATACAAATCTGCAGAGCAGAAATTTCAGGTATGTGATTTAATTCTACTAATCATTTCAATCCTTCCCTATTTGATTCGAACTATTTTCAATGCATGCTAAAAAATATATAAGGGTTTCATCCTTACCTTTGCTATTGGAAGCCATAGATTTCTTGTTTTTTTCTTGTTCCCCTACTTTTTTAGGAAGTAAATTTTTATGGGTTTTTTTTTTTTAAGAAATATATGTTTATAGTGTTTATTTAGTTGCATTTGGGGCATTTTATATCTCATGCAATGGTACCACTCATTGCATTGTATCCTAAACACTTTCAACCCTATCATTGTTAGCGATTTTTTCAAAAAACTTTTTTCGGGTACGTGGTTCACATTGTATAGGAAAATCACCCCGATGTGCATTGTACGGATGTAGTGACTTGGTCTTAAATTTATAGAAAAACACACCAGGGTGCATGTATCCCTAAAAATAATTGATTGTTCAAAAACATAAATAGTGTTTATTTTTGTATCATATGTGTATGGGTTAGCAGTGAAAATGACTAATTGTATGTACCAATGAGAGTATATGTTTGACGCCTCGGTGCGTTATTTTTAATAATGTACACCAAAATAATAGATTGTATACAATTTTCATAATTTCTATTTTTGATGATTCCTAATTTTTTTTATACAAGATGGTTGATATAAATTTAAAGAAAACATATTGTTGTAGCGAGAACAATGGTAGCTCATCTCAAAAAGAGAGTGGGACAATTTCTTTAAGTTTTATTAAATTTTAATAAATTTTAAATATTTGTTAGTTTAAATTAATGATGTGTATTGGCTAATGCATGCCATGTAGAGAAACAAATTGAAGAAACTCGACAAGATTGTTCACAATATGAGTGCAAAAGAGCAGAAAATATTTATGGAAATATTGCAAGAGAGAAAACAAGTGGATCGAAAGGTAATCAACATTAGGTTTTTCTTTGAATTTTAGTAAAAATGAATTTGTTAACAATAATCACTAACAAGTTTAAACACTCGATTTCACATTTTTTATAATGTTATGTAGGAATGATAGCGAGGGAATGGAATGTCATCCTAAGAGGACAAAATGTTATAAGGATGTAAATGATGATGATGGCTTGGTCATCAGTTCATATGGAGTGGTGCTTGAAGTTAATTAGAGGGGAAAGTTGTTTTATGGAGCTTTGAGGGATATGGTGGAAAGACTGTATAGACACAATTTCCACTTACAATACAAAAATCAATCCAGTGACTTCATGAATTAGGTTATACATACACTACAAGAAGCATGTCCAGATCCATTGTCGATGAGACTCGTGAAACTTGCAATAGTAAAAACATACAATAAAAAAAAAGCATCATATATTTAAGGTATTATGACTAAACATGTTTTTCTATAAAATGTTTCAATAATTACCAAATTAATTTGTTTTTCTATATTTATTTTCATGTCCATTTAAAAGAAAATTGTTGTTCTCTTTCATTTTCATGAAGATTATGAAAATTCCAAGCGACAAATGAAGGGAAAGCCAATACATGCCAGTAGGGATGCCAAAAAAAGTGTACAAGGAGGTGGTAAAAGAAATCGTCATAATTGCATCATAAGAGGATGCATCTCAACAACAACGTGCATTAGAGGTATGTGATCATTCATTTATTTTTTTATGTTTATCGACTTTATTTATCATATTAAATACTAATTTTAAATTGGTTTTTTGTAGAAAAGAAAATAAAATGGAACCTGATCAACACATAAGACAAGGTGACAAGGAAGAAAATGGTTGATCGGAGAATTTGTGAGTACTTATGTTTTCGACGTTACTAAAGTTTTCATATTTGTCGTGATATTTATATTTAAATAATTATTTGCACTAGTCCATGGATGTCTTCTAATAGGTTCTACCATACAAAGAAGATCCAACTAAGTAATTGAGTAACATTGGGTTAACTAATATTTGTGAGTATGTATTGAAGTATCAATATTTAATTGAACAATTTGTAAGTAGTTGTGTTGTTTAAATTCCCTTGTTTTATAATTAAGGGAACAATAAGAAACCTTTATATTAATTATATTGACTATACTTTGTCATGGAGTATTAAACATGCACGAAACAAAATATGGAGAGGAGCCAACAAAATATTTTTTTTTACATGACATGAGACAAAGCTTCAAAAACATGTGTATGGTTTATGAATCACTTGTTTCTATGATATGTTTTTTTAGTTACACAATCATGTATATCCTACTATATTATAAATATAGATTTACTTATTACACTTTACTTATATGTTTGTAGATAGAAGATGAGCAGTTGGAATGCCAAAAAGAAGTTGAGCAAGAAAACATATGTTTAAATAACCAAAGTGCAATATCCCCTGCAACTAATCAAGGAATGAGGGATGCACACAACTTGAGAAATGACAACAGTCAAGTGATGAATCACAATAAATATAATTGAATGTTACAACAAGTTATATGTTTTGTAATATCGGTTTGTAAAAATAAAGGATTTTGTTTAATGTGGTGGACATAATGTCTCAATTGCATGAGGACATGTTACAAATAACTATAATAATTACATATTGGTTCCATTTTTATTATTGTGGAACTTTATGTTGTCCCATTTTGTATGACCATGGGTCTCTTATTCATATATAATAAGATGAGTTTGTTATTTTATTGCATTGTCAAATCTGGTAAATGTTGTGTTGTTGATTAATTAATAAGTGATTGATTTCCATTCTTGTAAATAATAGAGGTGTAATCTATTGAATAAGGTATTAATCCAATAATTATATCAAAATGAAAAAAAAAATACAAAAAACAATATTGTTATAAAAATATTTGTAAAAAAACAATTAATTAAAATATATACATATCAGTGCATTCTTGTGAACTCACAAAGTGGTGCTTGAAATAATATAGAAATTGGTGCTTTTTAAGTGGTTATATGCATCGGTGTATATTAATCATACTAAAGCATTGATACAGATTAATTATATTGAATCATTGGTGTATAAATGTGCGATGATATATATATCATTTTCAAATTTTACGATGACCATGTGATAAATATGCATAAGTTTTTTAAATATAATAACAACACCGGTAATTTCAATAAATTAAACAAACCGATGTTTTTTATTTAATAAAAGCACTAGTGATTTGGAACAAAGGAAGATGCAGACATCTCACCTCGAATATTCAAAATTTCAATACCTTTTGATGCATAGGGTAATACAGGCACCAGAATGTAAAAATTATGCAAGCAGAAGGATGGACATAAAATACAAGAACATTGGCGTTGCATACAACAAAATGGGTATATGGGGCATAATAACTATACCCACATCGGTGCGTTTTATTGATAGGTATGCACTAGGACAGTAATATAATGGTGAACCGATGCATTTTTGCCTTATGTACACACCAGAGAATTTCATGTAATGGCTCACCGGTGCATTTGAGTTTTATGTACGCACCAAAAAAATATGTAATGGTGCACCTGTATGTTTTTAGTTTTATGTACGTTCTAGGGAATTTTGTGTAAGGTCATGCCAATGCATTTTATTTTTAGCTACGCATGGGGGCATTTTATTTAATGGGGCACTGGTGCATTTTAACAATAAAAGCACCAAAAAAACCATCTGCTACACCTTCTTCTGCCCAATTTTTTTAATTATATGGAACATTCATTAAAACCTACGCAGCCAATAGAGGAAGTTCTAGTGAATGTGTTTTTGAAAATGTTGACAAATTTTGTAACACTAAAAACGTCTGTTAGAAGGTGTTCTCATTGTAGTGAATGTTTTTATTAATATTAGACCTCAATTGGAGAAGACAATAATCATTATTGCCAACCACTAAAACTAAGCTCAATTGACAACTATATATATATATATATATATATATATATATATATATATATATATTGGATATTGTAATGTGTTTTTGTTATTCATATCTTTTTAAATGTTATCCATCAATTCCATACTAATGAAAATAATTACACATCTCCTTTGTATTTGTATTGAAATATAAAAAACATATCTCAACACAATGACATTAAATATGATACTATAAAATTGTGTATAATTATCTAACATTTTGACTCTTAATATATTAGAACTTATATTTCAATTATATCCCTAAGTACTATATAAAATATGATTAGTTAATCTTACGATGTTATAAATATAATTTAGAATATTTTTTAATATTTTATTTATGAATATTTTTCTATATAATTTTTTTTTAATATTATATATATATATAATTGTTGTATTTAAATTATAACTTAATATGAATAACTTAGATCATGAAAAATATAATATAAAAATCCTCTATTCTAATATTACATGCATTATTATTTCATTGTTATATATTTAAGATAGAACAATATATTAGATATATTTTAGATATATTGATATTATTTTTATATTAAAAAATGATTAAAAATAATAATAATAATAAATAATTTTGATAAAACAAA